>CM040482.1:13975960-13991956 GCA_022758105.1 Pangasianodon gigas
TTCTACCCACAGAACTGTCTCTCACTCAACTCACTCAATGTTTTTTTTTTTTTTTTTTTGCACCATCCTGTGTAAACTCTAGTGACTGTTTTGTGTGTGTGAAAATCCCAGGAGATCAGCAGTTTCTGAAATACTCAAACCAGCCCATCTGGCACCAACCATCATGCCACAGTTCAAATCACAGAGATCACACTTGTTCCCCATTCTGATGTTTGTTGTGAACATTAACGGAAGCACTTGACCGGTATCTGCATGATTTTATGCACTGTGCTGCTGCCACATGATTGGCTGACTAGATAACTACATGAATGAGCAGGTATACATGTGTTCCTATTAATGTGGACGGTGAGTGTATGTAACCAAATGTTCTATTTCATCCATGATCAACACCTGAATAACCTACAGGGTCACAAAGAGCCCACAAGGGTCCTCCCCCTCCATACCCCCAAAAAATTCAGTGTGGAAAAAAAACTGTTTGATGTAGAATTTAAAATTTGAATTTTCAAATGCTTAGTGAGCATGGTATTTTGTGAAAATGTGTTTATGGAGCCAATGTTTTTTTTTGTAATTTACTATTATTCAGCTCACTGTTGTGGAATTGAGGACTGAAAGCAGTATAGGGATTTGCAAAATGTGTGTATATTTTTGAAAAACGTGTTAATGCATTTAACACTCTGAGACACTGTTCCAGAAATATCTGTAAGCAATTTTGGAAAAACTATAAAAGAGGAAAAAACAGATCTTAGGTTTCACATGTTAAAACAGGATTATGATAATGATTACTGTATTCATGAATACAAGAATAAAATTATTTTTTACACATACAGGATCTCCACAGACTGACCAATTATCATCATGATTCACATTACAGTTACCAATTTGTATAAAAGACTTCATCAATAAACATGTTACCTCTCAATACAGCTACTGTTCTAAATAAATTGCATGCTAAAGTTTAAATAACAGAAAATGTTATTCGGGCAGACATTCTTTTTATCAGGTCAAAAAGAAGTGCCTATATTTAAATCCAGTCCAAAAACACTGTTTTAATAGGGAATAAAAATCAGGTTTGTTTTTTCTCATATAACCTCATATGACCATAAATGCATAGCTGAGTAACAGCTTAGCATAATTTGTGATGGTATTAAGGAAGCTGCTGTTTATAGAGGAGGAAACTGCATTGCACAGGTAAAGTTGTGCAGTTGTGTAGTTATGAAATTGTGCATTTTAAAAATAAAATATCTGTTCTGATGGTCCTTTTTCAAGCCCCAGAGGCACCTGAAGGGCTGGAGATCTACCACCACTTCTCATAAAGGATTCTGTCCATAGACAGGCCAAGACTTTGCAGGTCTCTACTCACACTCTCAATCATGGGTGGCGGCCCACACAAATAACATAATGTGCGCCCAGGGTTAACATGACGCCTCAGCACCTCCTGTGATATTTTTCCACCTGTAAGTGAAGAGACAAAGTAAAAACATCTCATAACAGTAAATCAAGGACTCGTGTTGTAAACCTGTAGTCCTGAAATGACAAAACATCTTTCAGTCCCTCCAGCGATCGCGGAACACAACAGAAAATCAACAAAATGTCGAATTTTTTTGCGATCCTGCATAATTCGCCATTTTAACACATAACTGGTAATTTAAAATAGGCTACAAATTATCTCTAATTTAATTAGAGTTAACCTACTAATGCATGATTTTCACTAGGCTACTGATGTCGCTCATGTCACACACTTGATGTCGTCAGTCAGTGGTCTGTGTGAAACATGGCGAAAGCGAATCCTTCTCACCTGCCGTCTCACATAATTGCCAAGGACTGAACGAAACAACATCCCAGTGTATTGCATGAGAGTTGGCGTAATTTGTTTTGCAGTCCTTATAAAATGTTGGATCACAAAAGAAAGTCTACTGTTGACTACCATCTCAGCGGGAGAAAACACCGGCAACAACTGGACCTGTGGAATGAAAGGAAATGCAGGCAGTCAACGATGTCAGAGCTAGCTGCTAGGATGATGGGTAAGACTGGGTAAGGCTGTGCACCGTACTCAATATACCCCTTTCCAAGTCTGATCATTCTTTGGAGAGAAAATTTCTAAGTGAAAAGGTCACAAACGGTGGCAGCATCCCCAAGTCCCACCAGCTCCAGGAGAGATACTTGGGAGAAGTGTACAGACAGGAGAAGGAACGACTTAAAGAAAAACTTTCAGGGCAGCCAGTTGCGGTCATCTTTGATGAAACTCCATACGTGGAAGAAAGATGTGTTCTAAACATACTGATAGCACCACTAAAGAAAGATAAGTCCAGAAGAAACCTGTCATTGTCTTTGATACAGAGCATACAGAGAAGCACTGCAGTCCCTTTTCCCTCATTCCATCCATATTACATGCATTGCACACATCATGAATTTGATTGGAGGTGCTTCCTCAAAAGATACCTGTCCTACTTGTCTGGCAAAAAGAATGGCAGTAAACCAACCATGGCCCCAAATCCATATGCTACCTGTTGGAACTCCTGGTTCTCTGCAGTGCAATATCATACTGAGCATTTCACTCATTACAGGGAATTTCTACAGGCAGAAATGCAGGTATGTTTAAAGCATAAAATCAATTTAAGCTAGTTATTTATTGTTGTGGGTACAGTATAAATAAAATAACCATAACCACCTCTTCTTCCCCCTCCTCTATCTCAGGTGTGTGGGCGCAGTGCTCCACAATCAGTGGAAAATCTGAACAAAATGCTGGAAAACCCAGACTGTGCAGAGTCCCTACAGGTTCAACTGAATATTGTGTCTGACAAGTGCAAGGTGATCCTGCAAATCCTGGACCTTTTTCAAAGTAGATGCCCTATCACAAGGAAGGTATTTGATTATCTTGAGGATCTGCAGATGAACTTTGTGGCAAACAAAGAGCTCCATGATGAGGTGTGTAGTCAGTATTTCTCACATTTTCTGTTGCCTCATGAGCTCAAGACAAAAGTCTTAAATCAGGTGAAAGTAGCACTCAGTGATGCTGATGAAAAGCTGAGTAAGTACTTGGAGCATGGACAACCTGCCAATGAGTTTCATAAAGAGGTCAGAATTTTTGATCCATGATGCCCTGCATTTATGGATGACAGCCCCAACAGCTACAAAGCCATTCCTGGCTTCTCCTCAGTGCCTGAGGATGAGATGAATAGCTACATCATCAACCTGGGTTCAGGAGCACTTCGAACATCTGTGAGTGGGATTGCAGACCTTGACACCTTTTGGGTAGGTCTACAGGATAGGCTTCCTGTGTTGAGCAAACTGGCCCTGCGCTATAGAAGTGCAGATTCCAACTCTGCAGATGCACAATGCAGCAACAGCATCTATAAGCTTGTTCTCTCCAATATGAAGGTGCTCTACTTCAAGCAGTAACTTGAGGGCTCTGGTCTTCCTGTATTACAATCAGAAAGTGGACAGTGGCCTTCTGGAAATGGATGACCCACTGCTCGAAACTGAAATGTAATTGCTTCTGCCACACAGAGGCAATTACAACTGCTACACAGTTCCAAAATATGTTTGCAAGTTTAGCATATATTAGCATGGCCTATAATCAATGTTTGCATTCTATTTGTTTAAAGTATGAGTTGATGATAAAGTTTGATTTTGTGCCAAAATTGCAGAGCAGTGAATTAACAGGTTGAGGGATGTCACCTGCCTTTTTGCTTTATGTCCGTGATCATCTGAGATATTGAGCCTGTGTGAATTGGAGTTACATACCGTATCTATGCATAAATTACTACAACTGCTTTGTGCGTGTTCACATAGGTCAGGTGGGGAAATTTTCTATGCTTATGTTGTTGTCAAAGTTGTTTAAAAGTTGTCTTGTATGTGTGTCAGAAATTGGTAAGACACAAAAATAAACAAGCTTTATGCATTTTGTTTGTTTTTTGTGTCATCTATGACTAACGTACATCTAACATCATATATAATATGGTAATTGTGATAACCTAATTATAAAAAAAATTCTGGAAATTACTACCACAAAATCAGATTTTTGATTGCAAAAATCACAAAAAAAATTGTGAAATCCTGGTGGGACTGATCTTTAATTCAAATTGACTGAAAACTTAAATGAAGCTAAATGAGATTATGTGGGACTCACTGGTTGTGTATGACTGGAGGCCCGGCTCGATTTCAAAATCTTGTCGCGTCACTAGGAAGTCGCATGAGAATTTATCTGGTAATTCCCGACAAATACCAATGATGCTGTTCTGAAAGAAAAAATGTATATATACACACAAAAAGACAGTGATCCACTAAACATAATTGGTGACTCAGGTTCCATTCAGATAAGTATAGTCAATTTAAAAGGATTGATGTCTGTATGCCATTTAAACAAGGAATTGTGGTAAGAAAATCATATTTCTGGTACACAGCAATAACGTATTTAAGACTTGTATTAACCTTTGATTTACAAAAATAGAATTCAATATAAACTTCTTGTCTACAAATCAAATATAAAATTTGTTCTGTAGGTTCCTATAGTTGCATCTTCAGAATAACATACAGTACATTACATTATCACTGTTAGAAGTATCTTGAAATTATTATTAGGTCCAACACACTTTTGTAAGACTGAGCTACATTTGATTATTAGCAGTGATGATTCAAACAAAAATATATTGTATAAAAAGTCTACATAACCCTGTTAAAATTGCAGGTATTTGTGATGTTAAAAAAAAAATTGAAAACAAGATTAATCATGTCAGACCTTTTTCTACCTTTAACGTGATAATGCAACCAACAAAATTCAAGTGGAAAACAAATAGAAATGTTTCAGAGAACAGAAAAACACTTACAATAAACTGGTTGCACAACTGTACACACCCGTTAACTAAATTCTTTGTTAAAGCACCTTTTGTTATACTACAGCACTCAGTCTTTTTGGGTAAGTGTATACCAACTTATCGCATCATGATTTGGCAATTTTATTCCACTCTGCCATTCATTCTGCAGGATTTCGATAGGATTCAGATCTGAGCTCTGATTGGGCCATTCCAAAACATTGATCATCTTCTTCTGAAACAGTCCCTTTTGTTAACTTGGATTTGTGCTTTGGGTTGTTATCGTGCTAGAACATGAAATTTTTCTTCAATTTCAGCTAACAGAAGCCTAACAGAGGCCTGCAGGGTTTGTACCAAAATAGCTTGGTATTATGGGAAGTGGTAGTTCAGTGGTTAAGATGTTGGACTTCTGCTCAGAAGGTAAAGAGTTCAAATCCCAGCACCGCCAAGCTGCCACTGCTGGGCCCTTGAGCAAGGCCCTTAACCCTCAACTGCTTTGTTGTATAAATGAGATAATTGTAAGTTACCCTGGATAAGGGCATTCACTGAGTTTGAACGTGATTGGTTATTTCTGAGCACAGTCACATGCCCCATTATAAAAGGCTGTGCACATTTGTGTAACCAGGTTATTGTAGGTTTTTTCTTTTCCTTTTTTCCCCCAAAACCATTTCTGTTTGTTTTTCACTTGAATGTTGTTGGTTGATATATCACATTAAAGGTGGAAAACAATCTGATATAATTTATCTTGGTTTAATTTTTTTTACATTACAAAAATCTGCAATTTTAACATGGGTGTGAAGACTTTTTATATCCCCTGTACATACATGGTGATCAGTGATGAAAAACTTATGTGATATGTCATTAAGAGGCTGTAGATTATTCTCATACACACTCACTTTGAACAGCAACTCCTTTGTGTTCTTGGCACTGTAACAGAGGTGTGTGTGTCCTGGTGTGTATGCGTGTGGCAGTCGGAGAAGATCTACAGCATGCATTAGGATGGAGTAAAGGGGGTTGATACCAACGCCACCAGCCACCAAAAGCAGGTCCACTGTATGATCAGATGGCATGGGGTCGAAATAAAAATCCCCCCCGACCCGCACTTCCACATGCGAGCCTAACGTACACTGATGGTGTGAGAGAGAAAAAGGCAGCTCAATCAATTCAGTTTCTCAATATATTAAATGCAAAGTGCAGACTTTGGCTGTCAAAGTAAATCAAAATTCTAATCTTTGCATGTAGAAAATGTTTCTTCAAATGTTTAAACCATAGTTTTAAAAAACAGATTGCCACTGAAATCTATACCAAGACATGATGAGTCACATCTCAACAGTTCAATGCTCAGTGATTGTTAGCTCTGTTCCTGGAGACATTCCTACAGAATTCAGATTGAATATGCTGTCTAGATTTATATAAATAATCCAACAGACAACATAAAACCATTCAATGTCTACGTTTTGTATGTAAGGGTTATTTTTCCTGGATGTAAAATTTTAGTTTCCTTCTTTGTATCCTGGTGTATGAGAAAAGTGCTATACAAATAAAAGCTATTATTAATCAATCAATCAATCAATCAATTAGTTCATCCGCTGTGTGCGTCCACACACACACAGACTCACACACACCACTTTCTTCTCTCTCCCTCTCACATGCAACTCCTTTCCCTTATATCTGCCCCTACATAGAATTAGAATTTCTTAGTTAAGCAGTTAACTGGTATTTTTCTATTTGCATTTCATAAATTCAATTTTATTGAACATTTCATTGCCATGTTGTGGTTATTAATTTGCTGTTGCAAGAAACCAAACTATTGAGAACTAAGCCTTCAGAAACCAAGTCATTGTTCATTATTGCTCTCAGCTAAAATTGATCATTTTTTTGTTTTAATTTCTAATTAAAAATTCTAAACTAAAAAGGGGACATTCTATGAAAGTGATTACCTAATGAGACTGATTTAATAGACTGATTAATTAAATTTCTAGCAAA
The DNA here is from genome assembly GCA_022758105.1 of Pangasianodon gigas. Taxonomy (NCBI): domain Eukaryota; kingdom Metazoa; phylum Chordata; class Actinopteri; order Siluriformes; family Pangasiidae; genus Pangasianodon; species Pangasianodon gigas. The sequence continues at coordinate 13,982,758 of CM040482.1, forward strand.
GCACCCCTACTTTTCATTTCTGGGTCTTCCTGTATAACTAGACCTATTTCCCCTACACTGCTTTTCTTTCTGGTGCTGTCATGGTGGATTGGCTAGAAGTAATTAATTAAAGAATCTGATTTGTGTTGTTTGAAATTCTGACATAAGACATATTGTGGTTTTTTTTTTATCATTTCAGAATACTACATTTTCTGGTGCTTGCCCTTTTGACTTTGTGCCTCCTGTTACGTTACTCCTCTTTCTCTGGCACTTTACCAATATCAGTCTGCATAATGCCTAGTGTTGCTTTCTATTCCTTTTGTTTTTCTCTTCTTGTCTGATTCTATATTATTCCCTTTTGTATACCACTGGTTTACATACATCCTTGTATTAACCATTTTTTAGTACTATTATTAAACTGGTGTGTGTTTTACCCATGTTTGTGTTTTACCCATGTTTGTGTCTCCCTGTCTTTTGTCACCATGGAGTTCTACAGCTATCAAAAAAATTCATTTTATCTGAGCATTACCTTCAGATATTAGGCAAATTATTACTTCATCTTGCCATGTTGACCAAACTAAATCTCATTTCTAATATTTAACGTAATAGTAAAAAGGAACAACATTTCAAGGAAATTATAAGAAAAGGAAGTCCATTTCTGTGTCTACTTGTGCCCGTCACACACTCACCTTGGTGTGTATCCAGTGTGCAGGTGGGTGCTGTGTGTATTTCACTGCCAGTTCTATAACTCGTTCTCTGTGCAGAAGGTCAGGGCTGGAGCACACGGAAAAGCCACCCACTTTCTCCATTCCTGGGATGAAAAAGTCCACCCTGAACACAACACATAGTCAATCAACATGAATACACAATCATTAAAGTTAGACCATCTTATTGGCTCACTGCTGAAAGTTGTTTAATAGAAATGTTTAATAAAAACTTTAAAGTATACTCTTGAAGATAATAAGAAGAAGAAGAAGCAGAAACCATTCAGCCCACTCATGAACTGTCGAAGCTCAGCAGTGCTGCCTTTCCTTGTGTAAAATCAGACTAAAACACTGGTATGCACCGAGTTCCAGTTTACTTGCTAATTTCTATTTGTTATGAATATGAAGTTTTCTGGTGTGTTGTGTTACAACCCAAGACATATCTTTGGGATTGTTTTCTTTTCTGGTGTCTTTGATTTATGTTATGACCCTTGCTATCCACTGATAACATCCCCGAGATTCACCTGGTTTCTTGCGCAGAAACAGAAAAGGTTGTAATAGTGGTTTCTGACTGCAAAAGTTTGTAACTAAAGAAATGAATATGCTCATCCTACTACATGCTAATTCAAAGTGTGGACTTGGACTTCTGCATGAACAGTTGGTTCAACCAAAAGATAACAATAAATATAGACCTTCCTATCTAACACACACATTACTTTGTTTCTTATAGTACACCAACCATAAGGTCATTTGTAGCACTAAGTAGAACAGTTTATTGAAAATGTATTTAAACACTCGGCCAGGGTAGCAGCTTGGTCTCCCTCAGGGTAGCAGCGTGTAGCATTACCGCCTTACAGCTCCAGGGTCCCCAGTAAGACCCTGATCCTTAGACCTGGTTACCTGGTACCTGGTCTGTATGGAGTTTCACATGTTTCCCCTGTATGCTTCTCCTGAGTTCTCAGGTTTCCTCCCACCTCCCAAACATATGCTGGTAGTTTGAGTGGCTACTGTAAAATATGAATGTGCATGGTGCCCTGTGATGGACTGGCATCCCACTGAGGGTGTGTGCTTCACACCATCAGCAGACTCCAGATCCACCTTGACTCTAACCATGATAAAACAGTGAATGAATGAATGAATGAATGTTTCTCACTTCTGGTCCTAGACTAGCCCCAGCCAGCCCTGCACATACCCTTACTCTTGATTCTACTCATTAGCTAATTAACAAGTTTAAACTTATGGTGCGTCTTAAATCCGACAGGGTACTACAACACTAAATTTGCCAAACCCATCAGAACTGAAAGCAAATGGAAAGTTGTGCTTTCCGAAGTACAATTATATTCACAGCTATTACTCATTAACCAAATGGGAATGTCTAATGGATGGTGTGAACAAAAAACTATCACTGTCAAATCACTCATAGATATTATAAAAGTAATATGAAAAGGCTGTATATCAAATTATATATAACCCTATGAGTAATAAAGTACGTATCGTGACACAAAAAGCTTGTACATTAAATGCACATATGCTCAGTCTGAAATCTAGTGACCCATTAATGTACACTGAACCAGAAGCATGCAGGATTTTAAACGACGTTTTTATACAAAGATTATAAAAAAAAGTGGGAGACAGCTTTGTACCACTGCTGAGATGTATACCAGGGGAAAACAACAAAATCATCACTATTACATCACATTTAATTGCGCATAAAAAAAAAAACTAAAGGACCCCCGGACATCGTCACTTGACTCCAAATGAAGGGTGTAAAGTATCGAAAAAAGTGTGAAAAAGACCAAGCTGAAAGGCAAAAAGCTCCCATCTCTTACAACAGAAAGCAGCTGAAGATTTTAATGTCTGTTTTAATGTACACAGTCTATCATTAGAGTGTACCAAGTTGGAATTGGATAATTTCATGTTACCTTACAGCCAAACAAGTATCGAAAAATACACTTGTGTAAAATACTGCTGCATTCACTCCTGTTGTACAATGGGTGTCTGGTGTTCTACATGGCCAGAAATGGTAAAGATTAGATAGACTTGAAAAACTTTTTTTTTTTTTTTTTTTTTTTTTTTACATCTAACTGTTAAATTCATAAACCCGACAGTTTCTAACAAAGCTAATGATACGAAGGCAGGTGTGGTTAACTATCCTTTAGCATCACTTTTTTCACAGGTGGATGTCATGCTCGGGAACTGTCTAATTATCCAGTCCAGCAACATACTGCATATTAATACTCTACCAGAGTGAGCACAGCAGGGCATATGGATGCCACCAATCCTAAAGGTTGAAATGAAGGTCTTAAATAAAGGGACAAATTTAGTCATGAAAGCAACAAGTACCTCAGTGGACACATTCACTTAGATATATTTTTTCCAGGACAAATTTTTACTGAATGGAGTTGACTTGAGGATTAAAATGGTTACAATAAAGATAAATTTTGCTTGATGAAGGAAGAAAATGTCAATTTCATTCTGAAAACACTCTGCTTCTCTTTTTGTGAAGAAAGTAACCTTCTCTCCAGCAGTAAAACCCAGAAGCACTACCTAATGACTACTGAGATAGACAATGGGACAATAGTAAGTCCCAGTGCAGCGCCGACCAGTACACAGTTCTACTAGAAAGTGAATCCAGTGACAATAGTGCAAAAAGAGTACAATATAAGTTTCTGAAATAGGTGTAAACATAAGAAGTAGCAGCCTAGTAGAGAGTATAAGATATGTACAGTATAAAAAATATTTGTAGCAGCATAATGTAATACAGGGATGAGTAAAAAATTGCAAAGAGGACGGAGGATGTACAGTTGTGTGTGTGTGTGTGTGTGTGTGTGTATGTGTGTGTTCTTTCAGTCCAGTTTCTGAGTATTGAGGAGTCTGATGGCATGGGGGAAGAAACTGTTGCACAGTCTGGTCGTGAGGCCCGAATGCTTCGGTACCATTTACCAGACGGCAGGAGGGTAAAGAGTGTGTGTGAGGGGTGTGTGGGGTCGTCCACAATGCTGGTGGCTTTGCGGATACAGCGTGAGGTGTAAGTGTCTGCGATGGTGGGAAGAGAGACCCCGATGATCTTCTCAGCTGTCCTCACTATCCGCTGAAGGATCTCGCGATCCGAGACGGTGCAATTCCCAAACCAGGCAGTGATGCACCTGCACAGGATGCTCTCGATAGTCCCTCTGTAGAACATGGTGAGGTTGGGGGGTGGGAGATGTGCTTTCCTCAGTCTTCTCAGAAAGTACAGGTGCTGCTGGGCTTTCTTTGTTATGGAGCTGGTGTTGAGGGACCAGGTGAGGTTCTCCACCAGGTGAACACCAAGAAATTTGGTGCTCTTGATGATCTCCATGGAGGAGCCGCCGATGTTCAGCAGAGAGTGGTCACTCTGTGCCCTCCTGAAGTCAACAACCATCTCTTTAGTTTTGTCCACGTTTAGAGACAGGTTGCTGGCTCTGCACCAGTCCGTTAGCCGCTGCACCTCCTCTCTGTATGCTGACTCATCATTCTTGCTGATGAGACCCACCAAGGTCGTGTCACCAGCGAACTTGATGATGTGATTCAAGGTGTTTGTTGCTACACAGTCGTGAGTCAGCAGAGTGAACAGCAGTGGGCTGAGCACACAGCCCTGTGGAGCCCCAGTGCTCAGTGTGGTGGTGTTGGAGATGCTGCTCCTGATCCGGATCCAGATCAGGATCCAGTTACAGAGCGAGGTGTTCAGGCCCAGCACGTTCAGCTTACCAATCAGGTGCTGAGGAATGATTGTGTTGAATGCTGAACTGAAGTCTATGAACAGCATTCGAACATATGTGTCTTTATAGTCCAGGTGGGTGAGGGCCAGATGGAGGGTGGTGGTGATGGCGTCATTTGTTGAGCAGTTGGGACGGTAAGCGAATTGCAGGAGGTCCAGTGAGGGGGCAGCAGGGTCTTGATGTGCCTCATGACGAGCCTCTCGAAGCACTTCATGATGATGGGTGTAAGTGCCACGGGACGGTAGTCATTGAGGCAGGACACTGGATACTTCTTATGCACAGGGACGATGGTGGTGGCCTTGAGGCAAGTCGGAACGACAGCGTTGCTCAGGGAGGTGTTGAAGATGTCTGTGAAAACATCCGCCAGTTGGTCTGCACATTCTCTGAGCACTCTGCCAGGAATGTTGTCCAGCAGCCTTCCGCAGGTTGACTCGACACCTAGTCATTGGGCGGAGGGGTGGTCTTCCTCGCCGTCATATCATTCTGTGCCTCAAACCGAGCGTAGAAGTTGTTCAGCGCATCTGGGAGGGAGGCATCACTGTCACAGGCAGGTGATGTTGTCCTGTAGTTGGTGATGGCCTGGATGCCGCGCCACATGCGCCGCGTGTCTCTGCTGGCCTTGAAGTGGTTGTGGATTCTCTGTGCGTGCATGCGCTTTGCCTCTCTGATGGCCCGGGACAGTTTGGCCCTCGCTGTTCTTAGGGCCAACTTGTCGCCTGCTCTGAAGGCAGAGTCTCGGGTCCTCAGTAGCACATGCACCTCTGCAGTCATCCACAACTTCTGGTTGGAGCGTGTGGTGATGATCTTGAAGACAGTGACGTCATCAATGCACTTGCTGATATAGCTGGTCACTGATGTCGTGTATTCCTCCAAGTTGGTGAAGTCGCCGTCAGTTGCCGCTTCCCTGAACATGTGCCAGTCGGTGTGTTCAAAACAGTCCTGAAAAGCAGAGATGGCTCCTGCTGGCCAGGTTCTCACCTGCTTCAGAACCGGTTTGGAGCGTCTGACTAGCAGTCTGTATGCTGGGATTAGCATAACAGAGATGTGGTCTGAGTAGCCGAGGTGAGGGCGGGGCTCCGCCCGGTACGCGCCGGGGATGTTTGTGTAAACAAGATCCAGCGCGTCCTTCCCTCTCGTTGCAAAGTCTACATGCTGATGGAATTTAGGGAGCACTGACTTGAGATTTGCATGGTTGAAATCTCCGGCAACAATAAACAGTCCGTCAGGGTGAGAATTCTGCAGCTCGCTAATAGCCCCATTCAGTTCACAGAGCGTGTCTTTAGCATTAGCGCTGGGAGGAATGTACACACTGATTATGAGGACGGTGGTGAATTCCCGTGGTAAATAAAATGGTCTGCATCTAACAGTCACAAACTCCACCAGCGATGAGCAAACTACTAAATTACTAAGGAGGTAATTACATTTTCACGTAGGGCCAGTTGGTGAACTTTTTTTCCTTCAATACATGAAATGATTTAAAAACAAAAACAAAAAAAATGTCCATCTGTTGTCTTCGGCTTATATTAAATTCAGTTTGAATCTCGGAAACAAATGAGTGTGGCAAATATGTAAAAACTCAAATCATCAAGAAGGGGCAAATACTTTTCACAGTAGTGTACTCCTGGTAATTTTGACCAGTGATTCAAGCTGTGGGCATCAAAGGGTTTTATGGAACGTGCCAGAACTCTACACGGATGGTATCTTTTAGACCTTTTGAAGTCCTTAAAGAAAAATCAGGGATTTCACAATTTTTTTTTTTATATTTGCAAGCACACAGTTTTATAAACTCTAGTTTCATTCCTATGCATGCCATCCACTAACCACTATTGAACAAATGGCAGTTAAAATGACAAAAGCCATATTACTCTTTTATACAGAAGCTTTATAATCCATCAAAATACACCGATCAGCCATAACATTATGACCACCTGCCTAATATTGTGTTGGTCCCCCTTTTGCTGCCAAAACAGCTCTGACCCGTCGAGGCATGGACTCCACTTGATCCCTGAAGGTGTGCTGTGGTATCTGGCACAAAGACGTTAACAGCAGGTCCTTTAAGTCCTGTAAGTTGCGAGGTGGCGCCTCCATGGATCGGACTTAATGGCCAGCACACCCCACAGATGTTCGATTGGATTGAGATCTGGGGAATTTGGAGGCCAAGTCAACACCTTGAACTCTTTGTCATGTTCCTCGAACCATTCCTGAACAATTTTTACAGTGTGGCAGGGCGCATTATCCTGCTGAAAGAGGTCACTTCCATTAGGGAATACCGTTGCCATGAAGGGGTGTACCTGGTCTGCAACAATATTTAGGTAGCTGGTATGTGTCAAAATAGCATCCACATGAATGCCAGGACCCAAAGTTTCCCAGCAGAACATTGCCCAGAGCATCACACTGCCTCTGCCAGCTTGCGTTCTTCCCATAGTGCATGCGGCTGCCATCTCTTCCCCAGGTAAACGATGCACACACACCCGGCCTTCCACATGATGTAAAAGAAAATATGATTTATCGGACCAGGCCACTTTCTTCCATTGCTCCGTGGTCCAGTTCTGATGCTCACCTGTCCATTGTAGGCACTTTTGGCAGTGGACAGGGTCAGCATGGGCTCTCTGACAGGTCTGTGGCTATACAGCCCCATACGGAGCAAGCTGCGATGCACTGTGTGTTCTGACACCTTTCTATCAGAGCCAGCATTAACTTTTCAGCAATTTGTGCTATATTCTGTGGGATCAGAGCAGACGGACTAGCCTTCACTCCCCACGCGCATCAGTGAGCCTTGGGCGCCCATGACCCTGTCGCTAGTTCACCGGTTGTCCTTCCTTGGACCACTTTTGGTAGGTACTAACCGATACCGGGAACACCCCGCAAGACCTGCCGTTTTAAAGATGCTCTGACCCAGTCATCTAGCCATCACAATTTGGCCGTTGTCAAAGTCTCTCTAATCCTTACGCTTGCCCATTTTTCCTGTTTCCAACACATCAACTTCGAGAACCGACTGGTCACTTGCTGCCTAATATATCTCAACCCTTGACAGGTGCTATTGTAACGAGATAATCAATATTATTCACTTTACCTGTCAGTGGTCATAATGTTATGGCTGATCGGTGTAAATAAAAGGCTGGAAGATATTACTGAAGATGAGTGAAGTCTTATCTGGGAATTTATTACATTGCATTTGGGAATGTGACTCTTTGCACAGGCTTTGGGGAAAAAAAACATTTCTAGAATTATTCAAAAGGAGCTGATTTGTACAACTGATAGAGTGCTCTAGTCTGAGTGCTATCGATCTTAATTATAAATTAAGTGCAAACAGCAATATATGTTATAATAAAGTTGCAATAAATAATAAAGTTCAAAAATGTGGAATAATGTAACATACGCTAAAATAAATTGAAATCAGTGCAAGCATGTGCAAAGAATTATCTTACATATTATATATCATTTACTTAATTCTGTAATTTGAAGTAAATTGTTCTTCATGCAAGATCATTCATCACTGGGTGTTGTGTTGCAGCATAATAGCTATTTAAAATCCTGTTTCAAGTCCAAAAACACCCTGTTGCTGTATTTGTGCTTCCTGTATCTTCTACTGGTCATTTTTATGTGAAGAATCATTTCTGCATTATTTTTGCTTTATATGAAACAAGTACCTTCTTCTATAACAATTCATCATCATTAAGTAGCCACCAGCCACCACTTATTATCTATCATCTAGATGCACTATGCACAATTTTTCAGTTACTTCTACTCAATAGAAAGAGACGACTGCAGAATCATCACTGCCTACATGTGGAGCATTCTCAGCACCTGTGTGTTACAGTTGTACAAGTGTATGAGGTAAAGCAGTGCAGTGATTTTTTTAAGCACCGTCTATTATTACTGATTACTGTATTAGACACGTTTTGTTGATTCACCTTCTAGATGTATAGTTACAGACTACAGGTCATCTTTTCCATGTACAGTAGTTTGTATTAATAGTTGATGGAGGTGCATACCTGGAAACGTTGTGATGAGATGTTATTTTTTCTGCTGGTTTAATTAAATGAAGTATAATATTCTTCAATACAGAGTAATATTGGTCCACATACATCTCAACTGTAAACAACAAAGTATAAACAATAAAAATTTCTCTCATTACATCCATTACTTTCTGTCTTCTATAAATGTGCTTGTGCTCCTCAACACCTTTTTGAAAGCGAAGTCTGTTCATATAACAGCTTGTGACAAACAGCCAAAAAAAAAAAACACGTAAAAATGAGCAACTCAATTAAAATAAAATCTAAAGTGTTCATCATTCTTACTGTGAGAATTTATTTGATCGTGTTTCTTTTTTTCCAGCACTTTTTAAAACAAAGTTACTCCCATGTTATATTTTTTATTCCTACAGTGAAACATGGAACTCTCTGTTGGTTATGCTCTTTCTCGCTGTCTCAGTATCTGTAAATACTGGTGTGGTTCCTGTGACACTGCACCCTAGTGGACGTGCTCACCTTACATGCACGTATGAAGACTTCGCCCTGTGCAAGCGGCTGTGCACAACGCCTTGACATGCTCGCAGATATGTACTCACAGAAGTATACAGTCAGGTCCATAAATATTGGGACAGTGACACAGTTTTGGTAATTTTGCCTCTGTACACCACCACAGTGGATTTGAAATGAAGCAGTCAAGATGTGACTGAAGCGTAGACTTTCAGCTTTAATTCAAGGGGTTTAACTAAAATATTGCATTAACTGTTTAGGAATTACAGCCATTTTTTACAGAGTTCCTCCATTT
>CM040482.1:13992056-14026274 GCA_022758105.1 Pangasianodon gigas
AGGCCACAGCTGGCCATGAAACTGCTTATCAGTCAATTGTCCCATTACTTTTGAGCCTGTGAAAATGGAGGAACTCTGTAAAAAATGGCTATAATTCCTAAACGGTTAATGCAATATTTTTGTTAAACCCCTTGAATTAAAGCTGAAAGTCTACGCTTCAGTCACATCTTGACTGCTTCATTTCAAATCCACTGTGGTGTTGTACAGAGGCAAAATTACCAAAACTGTGTCACTGTCCCAATATTTATGGACCTGACTGTACATCAGCCCTAAGAAATGGCGATCTGGCCAAAGTATTAACATGATATATTTCATAATCACAGTCCTTACCACTGGCCAGCACGGAAACGAAATTCAGGATGCGGCACCTCCAGCTGCAGCCTCTTCACTGTGTCTGACTCATTTGTAATGGCACAAACCCGTGCTGAGAACGTGGCCTGCACACACAAACACACACACACGCACACGCACAAACACACACACTGATCGAACAAATAACAGCCATATAGTCATCATCCAGACACGTCAGGCGCTAAGACAATCACAGCATTATTGCATTATTTTACTGCCCAGATTGAAACAAACAGCACTTCAGCTTGCACCAGAACAATGACCTGAATCATAACACTAAAGCAATTTGGAATACAGAAACAAACAGCAGTGAATACATAAATACTCTATAAAACTGTACACCCATATTAAGAAAAATATGTTTCTGCTTCCTGTGGCAATCAGCAGCCACATCACCATCCTGCAAAAGGTTATCAACATACTGAGGTAAATGTCAGCAAACAAAATAAAAACACTGGAATGGAATCAAATTAAATTTTTATTATTATATTTTATTATTTGTTTTATTTTTATTTCGTTTATACTGCATTGTCATACTGGCATAAGTATAAACACTGTTTAACATAAACATAATACAAACTTTTTTTATTTAACATAAACAGTGTTTATTATTCAGAGATTGATAATTATATAAAATGTCTACCACATAAGAGGAGGCTGACAGCAGGGACATGATGTGTAACTCAAATACTTCATTTCATCAGAGACCTAGTAGGATCTGAGCCAAATACTACTAAGCTGCTAAACAAAATGAAGTTTGTCTGGAGCCCCTCGTTCCAGTGTGCTGTTCTGCATGCAGCCTCTGCTTCCCTGATCTACTGCCTTATTACACTACTTAGGGTTATGCAGTGCTGCACGGACATGAGGACTCACCTTCTGTCTGTAAACACTAGCTGTCCTTTCAAGGTGATCAGCTTGTCGTGATGACATGTTTCTGGGCAAAAAAAATGACAGGGTGCCGTTGTGCAGATTCTGTACACCTCAAGTTCATTGTATTTAAAACAACACAAAGTAAAACATAAGGCACAACGCATGTATAGCTGTGCGCGCGCAAATGACTGTAAGACAATATGATTATCAAATCTTGTTTTTTTCCTGCATGCAAACAGCTGAGACAGAGGGAACTAACCTCGATGAACATAATAGGTTAGATGTGGCTCGTAGTGACCGCGAAGCACCAGCAAAACACCGAGCAGTAATTAAAACACACCGCAGGCTCATTGCGCTGGAGCTGGAGTTTGCACTAGGAAGTTACTGTGTAACTAAAACATATGGAAACTAATGGAGCAGACCGGCAGGTTCTCTACAGCCTGATAACGTGTAGTGGCTGCGCTGCTTAGTCTACTTTGCCTTCTAAATTTCTCACGTTTTACTATCCAAAAATATCTCCTGGTAATCTAAAAATAATACCAACCCCGAAGACATATATTCACAACGTAATCCGCATTCACTATATTTGTAGTCTTCAGTGACTGTGTTAAAGCATGGCTATTTAACCTCTGTCGTGCTCTTAGGAAACACGTGAACCGGAAGTAGTTACCGGTAACTATAACTAGAGTTCATGGGCATATTTTAGATAGACAATTCTGCAAAAGAATTGCGCATACAATGGGACGGTCATGGGCTCACTGTGGTAATAAACGTCGGAAACAAGCGAAAACTCTATTTATTTGTTTGTTTGTTTGTTTGTTTGTTTGTTTCGGTATTTTCTCGTCCATATTAATTCATTTCATATTTAATTTCATGTAAAATAAATTTGAACCAAAAATACAGAAATTAAATACAAGAGGAAAGGAGAGGGTTGCAAGGTGTGAGCAAAAGTCCCATCCCGACTACAACTCAAAACAGCACAAAAAGAGACGAAACTAGCCCAAGAGTTTCACTGCTCTCGCGCCATCTCACTTGGGAAAAGCTCGGTCACGCTTTCTGCTCTTCGGGAGACGCGTGCGCGTGTGCTTCATGATTTACGGTAGCCTGTTAGCGAGGGGGCGGAGAGGCATTCACTAAATTCCAGGGGTTTCATTACCACGACGTAAAATGGGCGTTTCTGGAGGTGTTGGGAAAACGCCCCCTTTCCAAAAAAAAAAAATAAATAAAATAATAATAATAATAAGAGGTCACCGATCATGCGCAGAATACTGTTTTTTTGCGCGGGCATTTCCAATCCCAGGATCAGCTCAGATGGATAATGAAGGAGAAAAGCATACCTGCGATGGATAATGAAGGACAAAACAGTCATACATGTTATTTATGTTTTATAATCTTACATTTAAAGGATTTTCGAAAACAAACAACCAGAAGAAATGTGCAGTAACCGTCAAGAGCGTAATTACGTTTTTCTGTAAGTTGTAGCCAGTCTCCTTACGAAAATTAACCATGTTGTTTTTCAACAACAACAACAACAAAAACCCAGGGTTTTTGTACTTCCATGGTAACCACAAAATAATAATGGTTGTGGTAAACTAACCATAGTTTAACCGTGTTATTTGTAGTAAAACTGGTTATACAAATGGTAATCAATCCGGTTAAAAAAAAAATTTATTAGAATATATATATATATATATATTCTAATAAATATCTTTCCACAATTATACTGAGTGAATATAAAGAATAAAAAGATCATGTGGACGAAAGTATGAACCTCTTCAAATTAATATACTTTGTTTCTATCAGACTGGCTCCCATCAAATTTCAAAATATGTACATCATCAAAAGAATACATCACAATATAAAAGGTATTTGACACGAAACCCCTGTGATCAGGACAGGTATCTGAAGTTACTGTGTATATAAAAGGTATCTGACACGAACCCCGTGGGATCAGAAGAGGTATTTGAAGTAAATGGCTTTTCCCAAACTGCGCATGATCGGTGACCTATGCAGATTCTCAAATAGGCCACGCCTCCCTGATGACGCAGTTTCGATTACGCTGTTCTGAAACCCCTGGAAAAAAGTGAATCCCGGGGCGGAGAGAAAGCGGTTCGGCCTTTCGCGTCATTTAAGCACAACCTACCGAAAACAAAATCGGTCTAACTACGAGAAAGTATTAGCATTTCTATATTTTTGGTTATTGGACAGAAAGCTTTATTAATGAAACCGTGCATGGGTTCAGCGAATTAAAAGTAATAAAGTTCCCCTCAGGAACTGTTAGGACTGAGCCTACATAATGCTTACTGCACAGAAAAGTCCACAGCATGATGCTAAATTTAATTAGTTCAGTTTCAAATGTGTTCAGTTCAAATGTGTATTAAATCATACTAAATCACATAAACCCGCAAAGATGAATGAAAAGGACTTCAGGTACTCATGACCTGACTTTCACTATTTCATATTTCACTACTGATCAATAACTCTCTTTCATATGTTCAGTTACACAATTTCCATAAAATTACCAAATTGTTTCCTGCAAACTGTAATATATTTATAAAGTGCAGAAGCTACAGTACCCATGGCACGACTTTCATCCAATTTTACTGTTTAAATTTAGAGTAATAACTTTTCAAAATCCCCTAAAATGGTGATTCAGTTCTATTTCTGCTACAATTTAAACTCCCATAAAAATTAATGAATCATGTCTTTGAGAATCGAGGGGCAATTACTTGATCTGAATTTGATCTGAAGTTTTTCAAAAAATGTTAATGCTAACAGATGTAGATCTTGCCCGAATCGAGCAGGTGGTTTTTGTCGACACACTTCGGGCAAAATGTTTAACATTTTTGAGCGTAGTGGCTGCAGTTAAAAGTCGGGGAATGCTTCGTCCTCCCTTAATCTGATGATAAACCCATTTGTATGATCTGCTATTGCATCATTACTGGTGGATACAAGCTTACATATCGGTAGCTGAGTTTTGTCAACAAATTCCTCTAATGTACAAAATGTGTCCTCCTCCCCTTGTGTGTTCTTTCAAAGATAAAACTGCAGGAAGCTCCCCTTTAGATGCCATAGCATCAAATACTATTCCGATAAAAATGCAGACCTACGCTGTATGGATGAAATGCGTCAGACTGAAGTGAAAAGCAAACCCAGTCTCTTATGTCTTTTTTAAGTTGCTGCACTAAATCCTGACATCTCGCAGTGTCACCTAACTGTGCTTCTAGACAACTGAACAGCTTTAATAGCAGACACATCGCGTTTGCTGCCTCGACTAAGGGCTCTTTATCCATTTCCCCATCCTGAAATCATTTCTTATGTTTCACAGTAACATGACTCACCTGAATGATGCTACAGCAGCGGCATTGCTTTCGACCTGGGCTTTGTGAAGCTCGACTTTTGGGCAATTAATTGAGATTTCAGTTTCAGATTTTTCAGTTTTTCCTGTTCAGTTCACCTTTGGCTAGGAATTCGTCATTGCACTTTCTGTGTAACTGCCTCCGACTATTGTTTGGCATGAAGTACATAAATATTTGGGCGACTCCCCAGTGTTGTCTTGCTTTTCACCAATTTGGGGAAATGAACACTGGGGCAATGAACATATCATTTTTTATCCCGGCTAAAACTCGTATGGGATTTAAAATACGGTTAAATAAGGGCATAGTTAAATTATTGGATCTTTATGGGGACAACAATTTGATGTTGTTTGATGAGCTGAACTTGAAGGATGTTGTACCACAGAAGCACTTCTTCAAGTATTTACAGCTTAGAAGTTTTATTCTGACATGCCTAAAAAATTCAGTACAACAACCCCCATTGTCCACATTGGAAATGTTTTCCACATAAAAAAATTTCAGTAAAGACAGGTTACCCAGTTATACAATATGTTGGTGGGAAACCATAAAGAAAACTCCGAAAGTAAGAGACAAGATTGGATACAAGACTTACAAGAGGACATCATTGGATGAATGGGGTATTATAGGTTCAAAGGCACAAACACAAACCATCAATATTCGACTGAGATTAATACAGAAGTTATATAATGAGAATGTACATCACCCCTGTGAAGTTAAATAAATTTAATCCTAATATTCCTAATCAATACTATAAGTGCAATAATCATCAAGGTACTTTTTTCACTGCACATGGGAATGTGAAGAGATTCAAAAATGTTGGGGTGCGGTGATTCACTATATCTCACAAACCACCTCTTCCCCAATACCACTAAATCCTAAACTGTGTATACTAATCATTTACCCAGACAATTGTTCTCTCTCTAATAGTGAAAGGAAAATGGTTGACCTATGTCTGCTACAAGCTAGATGCTCGATTGCCCTGTGTCGGAAGAATGTTAGTTGCCCCTCCCGTGGACACTGGTCGAAAAACTTAATATCAAATTTGGCTCATGAGAAACTCATATGTAGTGAGGAAGAAAGCTTCTGAATTTTACATTTGAAAATATGTGCCATACGCAGCCAAGTGTTTGTGATTGTAATTATTTTGTTAGTACTTTTATTTTTATTTCATACACTGTCATTTGTTTGATTTGTTCAGTTGCATATATGCAATGTGTTAAATGTATAAAACCAATAAAGATATGTTTTAAAAAAAACTCCTGATTAAAAAACCCAACCACCCCTTTATCTCCAAGGTCCTAGAAAAGGTTTTAGCACAGCAGTTAGGCTTATACTTGCATATTAATAACATTAATTAACTCTATCTGTCAGGATTTAGGCCTCATCACAGTAGTGAGACAGTACTGGTTAAAGTGGTACATGACCTACTATTGGCCTCTGATCAGAGTTGTGTCTCCTTGCTTGTGTTGCTTGACCTTAGTGCAGCTTTTTATACCATTGATCATGATATTCTCCTAGAAAATGTTGTTGGAATTAAGGGAACAGCCCTCTTCTGGCTCAAGTTTTATTTGACTGATCATTATCAGTAAATGTAAATGGTGACTTCTTTATGCATACTAAAATTTGGTGTTCGACAAGATTCTGTTTTAGGCCCACTGCTCTTTTCTCTATACATGCTACCTCTGTGTACAATTTTTCATAAACATTGTATTAGCTTCCCCTGCTGAGACTAAGCTATATGTTTCAGGAAAGCCAGATGAGAGACACCAGCTTAAGAAAGTTGAGGAGTGTGTAAAGGAAATATGACACTGGATGCTGAGTAACATATCTACTTAATTCTGATAAGACAGAAGTTCTTCTACTAGGACCATAGGCAGCTAATACAATGTTTATGAAAAATTGTAGAAGCAAGCTTTCTGATTGCATAGTAACTCTGGATGGCCTTTCTGTTTCAGCAGTGAAAGACCTGGGTGTGATTGTTGACGCCAGTCTCTTTTTGATGTTTATGTAGATAATATTACTAGGATAGGCTTTTTCATCTCAGAAGTATTGCCAAGATAAGAAATATAATGCCAATACATAATGCAGAAAAACTAGTTCATGCTTTTGTTACCTCTAGGTTGGACTGTTGTAATGCCTTGCTGTCTGGATGTTCCAGTAGCTGCATAAACATGTTCCAGTTAGTCCAGAATGCAACAACCATTACAGAACTAAGATATGAGCACATCACCCCATCTTATCCACACAAAATTACACATTGATTATAAAATACTGCTCATGACCTACAAAGCACTGAATGGTCTCACACCTCAGTACCTGAGTGAACTTTTGGTCTTGTGCTGCAGTACCTGAGCAAACCTTTAGTCTTATATAATCTGCCCTGCCTCCTTTGATCAAAAGGTGCAGGCTCTTTGTTGGTACTTAGAATAATGAAGGCTACAGCAGAGGGCAGAGCTTTTTCTTTCAAAGTCCCACAGTTATGGAACAGTCTTCCAATTCGGGACTCAGACACAGTCTCAGTCTTTAAGTCTAGGTTGAAAACCTATTTGTTTAGTCAAGCATTTTGTTAATAGGTTTTCTCTTAGGTAAAGCTGCAGATGTGGAGGGTTCATAGGCATTGAGTGTTTTGGGATGTTTGGATGCTGTTGCCCAAAAACCCTCATGCATTCACTCAGGTTTGTTGACGGTGGAGTGGCTGGCTGCTTTATGTCCCAGGGCATCCTTATGTCTGTGTTAATCTTCTGGCTCTCCCTTTTATTTATGCTATTATAGCTAGTCTTGCCAGCAGTGTATACCTTCTTAAACCATTATAGGACATCTAATCTATGTTCTCTCCCTCTCTCTGTTGAGCTAAACATGCTACTCCTGCTTCCTGATGAGATACCAGTGATCCTGACTCCTTCTACCCTGCCTGATCCATCCTGATGCTCTACTTCTGCTTGGAGCCTCCAATGCCTGAAAATTCATTCGCTGCTGCTGAAGATCGCCCCCACATGGATAGACTAAAGATGACCATGAGATTGCTGTGGATGATACCACACAGGCACCCTAAAGATGGCTGTGGCTGTTCTTACTTGGATAGCCTAAAGATTGTACTTGCTAAAACAGTTTATGCTCAAGTTTCAATGGGCTTGACCCATTTTTTATTTTTTTGCACGGGAATGTATGTGCTCATGAATATATGTTAGCCTGAATCTCAAGGTAACACAACAATAATGATAATTATAGACAAATTATCAAAGACCTGTTGTCTGTTACCCTCACTCAAGTTTCCCATGGCCATGGAAATGGCAGAGACTGTTTTCAAATAAGTTTTCAGGTACTATGGTATACCTGAGGATATTGTGTCCAATCGAGGTGTACAACTCATGTCCCAGTTCAGGAAAGTTTTCTGTTATCAGCTGAAAATCAGTCTCACATGCCACCTGCAGTTAAATGGTCAAGTGGAAAGACTAAACCAGGAGATTGGAAGAGTCCTCAGATCATATCATATTTTTTTGAATTGTCAGATGTGCCAGCCATCAATAAGTGGATGCATTGAAGTAAGCAGACCTGGGAGATGGCTCATGTTAGACTATAGTGAGCAGTTAGAAGAAAAAAGATCCAAGCAGATCAATAACAACGTCCACACCCACCATTCTGACCTGGACTGATGGTCTGGCTATTGACCTTTGATTTTAAACTGAGACTACCATTAAAAAAGTCCACAATTCAATGGTCCACTCTGTCCTTTAGAATCCTTAAGATTAGATTTGCCTGCCTTGTATTATTTTGCACAGACTTTCCATGTCTTTTTCTTAAAACGTGCTGTTATCTCGGCACAGGGGCAGACAGCCAGAGCTGAGCCACCACCCCTTCTAGACATTGGATTAGATATTGACGAAGGGATGGCATGGCCTGACAGAGTTAACCGACGAACAGCAGCGTTTTTCCCCATCTGAAGGGTAGTTAACCTAAACCAACATATATAGGTACACTCCGGTTTCTATGGCGGCTGACTTGACAGTGGTGTGAAATGCTGGTTAAAATCAGTTCCTCTGTGCTGCCTGTGTAAGTACACTTGTGTCTAAAAATTATTCAGAAGCATGTCGTGTGTTGTGCTGGCAGTGGCATAACCATTTTAGTGGGATGAGGAAATATACAAAATAAACTCACAATTATTTTCCTGATCTGTACAATTAAATTGCTAAGTGTGACATGCTTGTGCATTTCAGGTGGATGTCAGACAGTAGTATGAGCAGTGATGACAGATTTTTTATTGAATTATTTAAGGCACAATCTACCATCAAATAATCTTTCCATATTAATAACATTGCAATGAAATACATGAATATGATTAAAATATCACGTTAATAGTAGGGGAAATTACACCTTCTGTTATAAATGCTTTTATTATTTTTATTGCAGTAAACTCTAGCAGGCTAATTTTATTGCAGTAAACTCTAGCAGGCTAATATCTTTGTGCTTATAATGTAGCTATCTGACTAGTAGCTTTCAAACAGACACAAGAAAAATGCATCATCCCAATTGGCTAATCACACCGAAAAAGCACACCGAAAATCAAAGTAAAAAATTGAAATTACAGGCTGATCCAACTTGCATGAATTTCATCACGGCAACTCATAATCATACATCATAGTGTGTATGGCCCTCACATGTCCTGTATGCACTCCCGACAATGTCTGGGCATGCTCCTGATGAGATGGCGAATGGTGTCCTGGGGGGATTTCCTCCCAGACCTGGATCAGGGCATCAGTGAGCTCCTGGACAGTTTGTGGTGTTACTTTGCCTCTTTGGATGCTCCGATAAATAATGTCCCAGAGGTTCTCATCTGTGAAGAGAATGGGGCGCCAATGACGGCCATTTCTCGTGTTCTCTGGCAAATGCCAGTCGAGCTGCATGGTGCTGGGCTGTGAGCACAGGTCCCACCAGAAGACATCGGGCCCTCATGCCACCCTCATGGAGTCTGTTTCTGACAGTTTGGTCAGAAACATGCACACCAGTAGCCTGCTGGAGGTCATTTTGTAGGGCTCTGGCAGTACTCCTCCTGTTCCTCCTCACACAAAGGAGGAACTGGTCCTGCTGCTGGGTTCTTGCCCTTCTACTGCCCTGTCCAGCTCTCCTCGTGTAACAGCCCGTCTCCAGGTATCTCCTCCATGCTCTTGAAACTGTGCTGGGAGACACACCAAACCACCTTGCAACTGCACGTATGGAAGTGCCATCCTGGAGGAGCTGGACTACCTGTGCAACCTGATTGGGTTGCAGGTACTGCCTCATGCTACAAGTAGTGACAAGGACCCTAACAAAACACAAAACTAGAGACAAATCAGTCAGGAAGGATAAGGAGAGAGCAATTGTCTGTGGTCACCACCTGCAAAACCATTCCCTTTTTGGTGGTTGTCTTGCTGTTGCCTCTCCAGTGCACCTGTTATCACTTTCATTTGCACCAAAGCAGGTGAAACTGATTCACAATCATTTATGCTTCCTAACTGGACAGATTGATATCCCTCAAGTTTAACTGACTTGGTGTTATACTGTAATGATTAAGTGGTCCCTTATTTTTTTGAGCAGTATATATAATGTACCTGGTGATCATGGACACCAAGCACATCACACAAAGAAACTGCTATTTTTTTGTCGTTGTTGTCTTGGGGACTCTCAGAAATTTCTTGTACACCAATGAGAGAATTTCATTACATTTCTAAGTGTAACTGAAATACACATTCTCTTTAAACTGACAGCATAATCCATATTATATAAAAGTGCAGTAACTCAGTGCAAATTATAAGAGTCGAAGCAAATCATTCAAGGTTTACATTAGTTAGTCTTCTTATGTGTAAATTTACACACACTCAGGACCATGAGCAGGATACAAATGTTTTTTTCTGAAATTACAGGATTTTTTTCATGAATACCTACCTCCTGGAGGATTTTCTTGAACTGGCCAACTGTTGTGAAGGAGTTTTTCTTCATCAGGGAAAGAATTCTTCTGCCAGTCTGTTCTTTCTTTTTAAGAATGTACCAAATAATTGATTTGGCCACACCTAATGTTTTTGCTATCTCTCTGATGGGTTTGTTTTATTTTCTGCCTAATGATGGCTTACTTCACCGGCAGTGACAGCAAATCTCCTGTTCTACCAAATCCCAAAGGTGTTCTACTGGATTCAGATCCAGTGACTGAGAAGGCCACTGAAGAACTCATTGTCATGTTCATGAAACCACTTTGAGATTACTTTTGCTTTGTGACATGGTGCATTATCATGCTGAAACCATTACACCACCTCCACCAGCCTGGACTTCGGGCCTTCCTTTTATACTGTTCTGTGTAGATGTTTTTAATATTAGGGAGGCTGGTGCCTGTGCTTCGCTGTGCATTCTTCACGATCCTCTGGAGTGTTTTCCTATCTGATTCAGAACAGTTACCATACCAGACTGTAATGCTGTGGGTCAAGACAGACTCAATGATTCTCCTGTAGAAGCTGGTAAGGATCACTGATTGCATACCTGCTTTTTTCATCTTCCTCATGAAGTAGCGGCATTGGCGTGCCTTTTTAGTTAAAAGTAAGGAGTTCAGAGTCCATGTGAGGTCGTTGGTGATGTTTACACCTAAGAACCTGAAACTGGATGATGTATATTGGTTGGTGTGTAGATCATGTCCTCCTAAATTCCACCACCATCTCCTTTGTTTTACTGACATTTAAGACAAGGTTATTATCTTTGCACCAGTCCTCAAATTGTTGCACCTCATCCCTGTATGCCACCTCATCATTAGTTGTTAGTCCCACAATTGATCACAATTAATGATCTGGTTGCGCTGATGTTTAGTAACACAATCATGTATGAACAGGGTGAGTTCGTCCATTAACTTCAGGGGAATAACAGTATTAAAAGCAGAGCTGAAGTTTATAAACAACAGTTGTACATAAGAGTGTTTCTTCTCCAGATGTGTCAAAGATAGTTGAAGCACAGAGGAGATGGCATCCTTGGTGGAGTGATAGTGCCGATGCGCGTATTGATGAGGGTTTAGAGTGGATGGAATGGAGGCTTTTATGTATACCATGACCAATTGTTCAAAGGACTTCATAATGATGGAGGTTAGCACTATAGTATGATAGTCATTAAAGCATGTGGAGATTGAAACAGGTGGGAACAACAGCTGGGGTTAAGGAGATAAAAATCTCAGTGAATACCTCTGTAATCTAATGGGTGCACTCCTTAAGTACTCATCCTGGGATGTTATCAGGTCCCGTGGCTTTCCTGGGGTTGTCCTTTAAGGAGAGTTCTTCTCACATCCATTGTGGTAAGAGATAGTGTCCAGTTGTCAAAGCTAGATGTTGCTCTTCCTCTCGTTGATGGGTTTGATGACTCAAATCGGGCATAAAAATCATTTAAAGCATCCAGAGGGAGTCGTCCTTATTACAGACAGGAAGGGACTTATTGTTGTAGTCCATTATTGTCATTATTGCTCTCCACAATTGCTGCAGATCATTGCTTTTGAAGTGTTTCTGTACCTTTTGTGCATATGTGGTCTTGGATCTTTTAATGCCAGCATTTAACTTGATCCTGGCTATGCGTAGTGCTATCCTGCAAATCTAGTAATCTAGACAAATCTAGTATGCGTAGTGTACACCACTACATTTCTTGAGATCTACAAAGGTTAATAATTACATGCACCAGCAATCTGTGAGCCTCATAATTAGCAGGTAAATATGCACTAACATGCATTTAACTGCATTAAATGCCAGTCAAACCCACATTCGGCATCGCCTGGGACACACTCTGACCACATTCAACACAAGCGTAAATTCTCATTTTATTGTCCTTGGTAGTGGCATTCTAGTATATCCTGGTAGAAGCACTCACCTTGCTCCTCTGAGTACACTCCCATGTTCTCCTTGAATTTATCAAGATGAGCATCAAGGATATGGACTTTGAGAGACATCCTGCAGCCCATTGTGCCGTAGTTCTTCTCCAGAGTCTCAATCAGCTCCACATAGTTTTCGGCTTTGTGATTGCCCAGGAAACCCCAAACCACTGTGACAAAGCTGTTCCAAGCCACTTTCTCCTTCCTAGTGAGCTTCTTGGGGAATTCCTTGCACTCCAGCATCTTCTTTGTCTGTGGTCTGAGGACGTCACCGGCTTTGACTTTTGCCTCAGAGAACTTTCGAAAGAAGTCTTAAAGGTACTTGAACGCTGCCGACTCCTTATCTAGAGCTGTGACAAATTTTTTCATAAAGCCCAATTTGATGGCATCAGCACTTTCTGGGGGTCCACCAATGGCTCCCACCTGATGTTGTTCCTCCCTACAGTGAAATAGTCCGCAGTGGCCAGTGGCCAACGATAGCAGGGAAACTTGGTAAAAACCTCTTTGGAGACCCATCAGGAATGCCACCATTTTGAAGTCTAAATCTAAAGTGTAATCTAAATTGTGTGTATGGGCTAAATCTGTGTTTGATCCACATTGTAACCTAATGTAATACCTTCATCTTAAATTGTTATCTAATTAAAGTCTAGGGAATATGCATTTGTGTTAAAATGGAAACTAACTCTTATTCTACCAACATTTATGCAATAATCGGTGAGCATCTACACCAAAAATTAGCATAGATTTGCTAATTTTCAGATAAAAGGTCAATTCTTCTCTTCACTATCTGTCACCTGTTTATAGATTCCAGGGGTCGGAGCTCCCTGATGAATGTCATTGACACAGATATTTGCTTTTAGTCTCAAGTGTTCATCATAAAGGGATAACCATTTTCAAATTATTGCGGGATTTTTTGGGGGAAGGGTTTTGATTTTTGGGGTTCTTTTTTTTGTTTGTGTTTTTTGTTTTCTGAAAAAGCTTCACTGTGCCATCCTACTCTCACCCAGGTGTGCAGAATGTTTTCTTGTGCATGGGGTGAACAGTTCCTGCCAGAAAGGCACCTTGGTAGCCTCCCTTTTATGTTTATGTTTGTTTGTTGCAAACTCTCGTTAAAGATTGAAAAGATCTAGTACAATCTACTTTAGATTTTACATCAGAATAATCACTGCATAATCACTACAGATGTTTTTATATTTGTATATGTTTTATACTTCCTGTATTTAAAACTATTATTTTGATTAAAAGGCCAACAGTTCATAGCCTTGACATCATAGGTAAGTAAATATTAATAGGTAAATATTTCTAGTATTTTAATATTCAGCAATGTAAATACAATGAATTGTCTCAGCTCTAACACTAGAATCAATAAAATAACAGATAAGTTTAAATAAAGAGAAATACAGCATAAAAATTCACCAATGATATGCAAACATAATATTTACCAAACTTTTATTATTATTATAATATTTTTTTTTTCATGTCATTAACATATCAGCAAAACAAGTTCACATAATAGCTGGTAGCTACTTAGAAATGGAAAAATCAAGCCAATCCACAGTGGAATAAAATCCCTGACTCCTCATTTGCCTTTGCCCTTGTAACCTGGTGGACGTGTCTTTAAGATGCACCTGCAATTCAAGCATTCTGAGATGCTGTAGTTAACTCTGTATTCTTCATGGAATTCTCTGGAGAATTTTTCCCGGTAATGTCAGACAGCAGGACATGGTGAAAACAACGGAAGATGAAGTACGGGAGTTAAATATTCTTATTGTTTTGATTACTAAAATATTAAAATTTATTTGCATCTTACTATCAAGGTACTTACTATCAAGCCAGGAAAAGTGGGCCTCTTCCTTAATTCCTGGATCAGTAACTATGTTCCTGAATCTTCCGCATACTAAAGAAAGGTTAAAGTATGCAGAATCACCATCAGTTGGAATCACCTCTTGCAGGATCTTTGCTAAAGTTTCGCCTGGACCGGTTGTGTGGGATTCATATACTATATTCACAATAGGAATTTGTACATACAGTTGAGGCCAAAAGTTTACATACACCTAGGTTAAACACATTTAAACTAAATTTTTCCACTCCACACATTTCATTTTACTAAATATTTCCTGACTTAAATCAATTAGGGTATTCAGTTCAATTCAATTCAATTTTATGTATAGCGCTTTTAACAATGGACATTGTCACAAAGCAGCTTTATAGAAATAAATGGATTCAAAAAATATATTGTAAATATGTGAATTCCTTTATATCCATAAGAGGTCATTTCAATTCAATTTTAATTTTATTTACATAGCACTTTTAACAATGGACATTGTCACAAAGCAGCTTTTACAGGAACCCATACTCAAAATGCAACCCATTCTCTTCTGGGTGACATCAGTACAATTATGATTCATTACTCATTAACTGTACGCTATAAAGTCAAGCAGTGCTAAGGGTGTTGAAAGCATCAGATTATTTCATTAGTATTTTTAGCTTTAAATCTCTAGTATCCAAGTGAAGTTATTCAGTGAATAATGAATGAAACATGAGAGACCTGTTTTTAGCGAGTGCAATCTTTAGGCTATCCAAGTGAGACTGTCCATAGGCATCTTTAGGATATATGTGGTACCATCTACAGCAATCTCACGGCAATCTTTATGCCATCGTTAAGCAGCAGCAAGTGATCCTTATGTTAATGAGGCTCCCACTAGAAACACAGCATTGGGACGGGCCAGGAAGGACTGGAGGAGAGCTAGAGTCAGGATCATTGGCAACTCTTCAGGCAGCAGTAGCAACATGTGTAGCTTGACAGATAGAGGGAGAGAGGAACAGAGAACACATTATTAGATATGCTTTTGTCCTGTACTGGTTTAAGAGGAAGTACATTGTTGCCAGAGTGCAAGCCAGGACTTGTGCAAAGGACTAGCTATAACAGCATAACTAAAAGGCAGAGCCAGAAGGGAGTACAGACATGAGGGCACCCAGACATCCCAGTTAACTCTCTATGCCCATGAACCCTCCAGGTGTGCACCTTTACCTGTGAGAAAGATTTTAATAAAAGGCTTGACTAAACAAATAGGTTTTCAGCCTAGACTTAAACACTGAGACTGTGTTTTAGTCCTGAACACTAATTGTTCCATAACTGTGGGGCTTCTAGCTGCCTGTAGTCTTAGTAGAAGTATACCTATTGTACCAACAGGTAGCATATATAAGAGAAAAGAGCAGTGGGCCTAGAACAGAGCCTTCTGGAACAACAAATTTTAACCACTTTAACCATCGCTGTCTCAGTATTGTGATGAGGCCTGAATCATGACTGAAAGATTTCATGAATGTTATTCCTATGCAAGTATCAGCCTAACTTCTGTGCTCCAACTTTTTCTAGCATTGCGGAAATAAAGAGGAGGTTTGATATTGGCCTATAGTTATGGACAGGGTCAAGATCAGGTTTTTTGATCAAGGGTTTGATAACTGCTAGTTCAAAGATTTAGGTACATAACCAGTGCTAAGTGAAGAGTTAATTATTTTAATAGAGTATCTATTGCTTCTGGTATTATCTGTTTGAGGAAATGTATAGGTAAGGGATCTTGGTAAGGTATAGGTAAGCTGATGATTTTGAAGTGGAAATTAGTGAAATTAGTTGTGGGCCTGTTGGATTGATGTAAAATATTCTAATCGCTGTATTCATGTGTTTATATTTTTTCTTTTTTTTTTTTTTCAAAATGTTAGGCTTCAAATTGTTAATACTGATGAATTGAGTAAAGTCTTTTACTCAATCATTTGTCTAATATTTAAAATTTTGTCACTGAATTAAAGTTTGCCTCTCCTCAGTGTAAGACACATGAAAGCATGAAAACATGAAATTTGAATTTTTTTTTTTTTTCCAAATTCCAAACAAGCTTTCATGTGTCTTCCACTGAGGAGAGGCTTCTGTCTGGCCACTCAGCCATAAAGCCCAGATCAGTGGAGTGTTGCAGTGATGTTTGACCTTCTGGAAGTTTCCCCACACATGATCTCTGGAGCTCAACCAGAGTGACCATCAGGTTCTTGGTCATCTCTCTTACCAAGACCCTTCTTCCCCAATTGCTCTGTTTGTCCAGGAGGCCAGCTCTAGGAAGAGTTCTGGTTGTTCTAAACTTCTTCCATTTAAGAATTATGGAGGCCACTGTGCTCTTGGGAACCTTCAATGCAGCAGAAATCTTTTATAGCCTACGCCAGATCTGTGCCTCACCACAGTCCTGACTCTGAGCTCTGCAGGCAGTTCCTTTGACCTCATGGTTTGGTTTTTGCGCTAATATGCATTTTCAGCTGTTAGACAGATGTGTGCCTTTCCAAATCATGTCCAATCAATTAAATTTGCCACAGGTGGACTCCAGTCAAAGTGTAACATCTCAAAGATGATCCAGAGAAATGGGATGCACCTGAGCTAAATTTCATAGCATTTCATTAAAGTGTCATAGCAAAGGGTCTGAATACTTATGTCAATGTGATATTTCAGTTATTTCTTTTTAATAATTTTGCAAAGTTATCACAAATCTGGTTTTTGCTTTGTCATTATGGGGTATGGAGTGTAGATTGATGTGAAAAAAAAAATAATTTGAAGCATTTTAGTATAAGGCTGCAACCTAAAATTTAAAAAAATGAAGGGGTCTGAATACTTTCTGAATGCACTGTATGTTGGGTGAACCATTCAAAGTTGACAACTATAGGAGATTTTCAATAAAACCGTGTACAGTAGCTGACATGATTGTACACTTGATGCCATAGCATGGTGTAGTGCATACATTACAAGCAAAACAAAACTTAAATTTGGCTACAGTAGTGTGACTATGTTTTCTACATTTAATTCAAATATCAGTATCAATCAAGGGTGTTTCTGCCGTAATTAGTGGGTCCTATTATGCAATGATTAACCCCCACTGAGTCTAGAATGGACACAAATAATGTTCTCAGAGGGTCTTGCAGATTATCAAAATGAATATCAAAATGAATATCTTCAACAATTACTTCTTTATCTACAGAAACAACCAGGTTTGAGACGAAGTCCGCAAATTCATGTAGAACTTCAGCCCTCGGGATCTGTAATTACTAATTAGTGGAAATTACTTTTTTTGTGGCTACCTATGTTATGTTAGTATAAAGAACTTCAGATAAGTTAAATTCACTTCCAGATTTTTGTGTAATCATTATAAATGTCTCCTCCTCTGCAAGTTTCACAGGGTGGTGCATATATACACTATACGGCCAAAAGTTTGTGGACACCTGACCATCACACCCATATGTGCTTGTTGAACATCCCATTATATATTTATTTCCCCTTTGCTGTTATAATAAGCTCCACTCTTCTAGGAAGACTTTCCACTAGATGTTGGAGCGTGGCTGTGGGGATTTGTGTTTGTCCAGCTACAAGAGCATTAGTGAGATCAGGCACTGATGTTGATTGAGGAGGTCTGGGGTGCAGTTGGTGTTCCAGTTCATCCCAAAGATGTTCAGTGGGGTTGAGATCAGGGCTCTGTGCAGGACACTCGAGTTCTTCCACTCCAACAACATACAATGTCTTCATGGAGCTTGCAAAATGCTTAAAAAAACATTTGATTGCAAAATGTTGCATCACTTCTGCTGCATGCAAACTACATTTCTCTATTGTTCATCTTAAACTGATGTATTTATTTAAAGAGTTTTCACCTGTATGTGACACAGGTTAAAGTTTTGGGTGAAGTCTTTCTTCCATTTTTGAGGTGTAGTCATTTTTAATTGCTTTCTTGACTCCAAATAGAGAGAGGTCATTTCCTGCCATTATGGAACTTGACATGAAAGTCACTTGCAAATACAGTGCAGCACACAGCACACAGCACAGTTAACTTAAAGTAAAACCAGACAAGCATATTCAAGAGGACTGACAATGTTGGGACTGTGCCCAAGTTAAAGAACAGCTGTCCATGCTTGACCAAACTTTGACAAAACCAACTGGGGTCCAGAAGTGTGGAAATGCCCAAAGACTCACTAGCCCACTATCAAGTTCGCAGACAACACTACATTGGTCAGCCTGATCAGGATGATCAGATGAGGACGAGACAACCTACAGGGTAGGCCAATAACAACCTCGACCTTAACACACAGAAAACCAAAGAACTAATTGTGGACTACCAGAAGTCCTCGAGGAGCCACAAACACACCCTTATCCTTGTTAATGGGACTGAGGTAGAGCAGGTCTCTAGCTTCAAGCTTCTGGGTGTCCACATATCCGCTGACCTTTCCTGGAACCTCAACACCTTCTCTCTTCTCAAAAAGGCGCAACAGCGCCTGTACTTTTTGAGAAGACTGAAGAAAACTCACTTTGCTCCTCAGATCATGGTGAACCTCTATCGCTGCACAATTGAGAGCATCCTTACAAACTGCATCACAATATGGTACAACGACTGCACAGTGTGTGACCAGAAGGCAATACAGCGGGTAGTGAAAACTGCTCAACACATCATTGGAACACAGTCGCCCAACATTTCCGACATTTCCCAAAAGCGTTGCTTGCGGAGAGCGAGAGGTATTATCAAGGACACCTCCCATCCCCACCATGGACTATTTGTGCATCACCCATCAGGAAAACGCTACAGAAGTCTGTGTTGTCGCACAAAGACTCACGAACAGCTTTTTCCCTTCAGCTGTACTAATGCTGAACTCAGCTTCCAAGCACTAACTGCCAGCCTCCCCCTAAGCATTAGCCACTACTGTTCTCTGCACTTTACTGCACTGTCACTATTATTACTATTACTTATATTCAGACTGTTATTTGCACATTATTGCCATTTGCACATCTGCATTTTATCCACTGTTTGTACACACTGCATATTGCATGCATCATGCTGCTTACCACTACCTGTATACCGTCCATCTCAACTACCTGCACCATAATTCCTATTTATTCCATTTAATTTAATTGCCATTTGCATTACTGGTATGCATCATACTGTTTACCACTGTACACTGTTAATTTATTGCACCATAACCTTGTCACCTAATTTTATTTGCTATTTGCACTACTGGTGGGATGCTAACTGCATTTCGTTGTCTCTGTACTCGTACTCTGACAATGACAATAAAGTTGAACCTGAACCTTTGCCCTTTCAAGTTGGCTGAAACCATCACAGAATAGTGGAGAATTAGGTAGTAGGTAGATTTTAGCAGTTGTGAGAAAATGCAGTTAACCCTCAGGTCTACACTTGGATTGTATTCTGTCTCACTTTTGTGTCATTTTTGTTTAAGTGTACTTGCATAGCATTTACCTGCATGGGACAAGGCCTTGAATGTTTTGTCCATGCAGAATTAGTAAACAAACAAGGTTCAATAAGATCAATTTTAAAACCGCATCATACTAGAAGAACAAAGTACATTATCTACATTATCAAGGCAGGGTTGATGAAGCACAGATATAAAATTGGGTTTGAGGATCCCAGATTATATGAGTATTAAGATATTAAGTTTATAAAATATAATCCCTAGATTTAATATATTAAAAACAATGTGTACTGTACAGGCTTAAAACGTCACAAAAAGCTTCTAGGAGCCAACATGACATTTTTTATTCAATTTTCTCAGAGGCATTTGACAAGTGGAAGTGTGTGAGGGCACAAGCACGGTCAGAGGGGTTGCAGCTCATGCTGAAATTGGACCACTTTCTATAAACTCCACATCACATTCCCACTGAAACATGACTCACCACACAACACAGCCAAGAAATTGTATATTAGAATAAATGGTAGCATCATTTTACATAAGTATTGAGGGAAAACTTGACTCATTTGTAGTTCATAAATCAGAAGGCGAGTCCATTTTAAAGAAAAACAAAATCAAAACAAAAACTTCTGGGTTATTGATCAAATCCCAAATGAACAATGGCTTGATATAATATCTATGCATGAAATAAAGCCCAATACATGGAAGCCACACCACCAAAACTAAAAAACAGAAAAAGCAACACATTGAGGATTTAAATCAGTAATCAGATCACAATGCAGGCAAAAAGAAAATACATTAAAAATCACTCATTTGTCAAATATAACCATACGTGATTTTTTAACATCTTAATTTTTTCTGGTAGGGAAAGGGACTGAGAATTGACCCTAAATTCTAACAAATAGTAATATGCCTCTAATTCAAATGTGTCCAAGAGGTAGATCAACAATAGTGTAAGAGGAAGGAGGGGGGAACAAAACACACACACACACACACACACACACACACACATTTGTGCACTCCTGTGAACACAAGGCACGACACACTGAGCCAAAGCAGAACACGAGTGCTCACGAGGGGCTCAATGTATCGGCACAGATTTTTAACAACGTAGCTAGAGGCACAAGCTTTAACGCCACCCACCCTTGATTCAGCTGAGGTAGACATTATTACTAGTGTGGAAGCATGAATATGCTCTTTCACCACAATCATATTTACATTCGCATGAAAAAAAAAGAAACTCAGTTTTTCCTCCATATTTCTTCTAAAAGATTCATTTTTTTTTTTCTTGCTTTTCTAATTGTGAATAAAAAAAAAAAGTTCACATCCATTTCTACATTACTGCTGGCTATAAAGAAGCATCCATTAGTATTGTAACATCAAAAGCATTTGAAACAGTGTGACTCCCCCAACCTTCACCATGCAGTGACGGACACTCAACACAGATGTCTGCAGTGTGGAAAAGCCTGGTGTGATGGAAGCCGGCCCACAAATAATGTCAAAAATAAAGGCTGGGAAAAGAAAAATGAACAAGTACCACAAAGGGCTGGGCTGTGATAATCTGATGAAAGCGCATCAGTGTGTTACAGCAGGACTTAACACGATCCCTGAACGCTGAAGCTAATCCCTGAATGCTAACTTGATGTTTGTGGGAAAATGTACCTGCCAAAATGTTATAACTGCTAAACTAAATGGCATTGCTGCAATATGTATGGTCAGCATTTGTCGGCATCTATATCCTGTTTTTTGATGTTTCCAGAAGATGGTGGCTCCTCGGCAACACTGAGGCGCTTTACAATATTCCTATCTGCAAACAGCAAGCCCTCAAACCTCACACCTACCTACATGTGCAGACATTCTTATGTACAGTTATTAGCTGTCTGCATCATAAACGTGGGGCTCAAGGGTCTTGTGTTAACAGCAGACTTTTACTTTTTCTTAAAAAAATAAAAATGTTCAAGAACTATTTAGGTTTTATAAAGTATACAAAATACCACAAAGCAAAATAAAAAAGAAAGGAACATTTTTTTTCCATATATCATTTACTTCTTTTTTCTGAGGTACTCTAGCCTGAGGTAGATCAGTAAAAATGCATATTAACTTGGTTTCCTGGCTAACACCAATCAACACTTCCTGTAATCGTTAGTGGCAGTGTTGTTCTGCCACCTTTCATATTTCATCTGGTATCTATATATAATTATTTTCTTTATAAAATGCATCTGAATTTATAAAATGCCATTAGCAATACTAGGACAAAATATTTCTGACCACACCACTTCTAGTCCCATCTCATACCCAGAGCTTTTAGGACCCCACCCCTAGCCAGGCTAGGAGAGCAATGCCTTGACTTTTAGATGAAAAACTCAAAACCAATAAACAAAAAAGTAGCGTTAACAGGGAAAAACAAGAGGAAAAATATAGAGAGCGTTGTGCAGTTACCACACTACGGCAGTGAAGGGGAGACTAGTTTTCATAGCCGTGTTTTCTCATGTTTAGAACAAAACATTCTCAGAGAAAATCTGGGAGGTGGGTGGGGTCTAAGAGTAGGTGGGGTCAACTCCAGAGATGGGCACATCCCATGTCTGCTCTCTTGTCCATCACCATGCACTTGGTGAATCATTTCCTCCGTGGTATTGGAGCCCCAGTAGGCGAGGATTTGGGCTGCTGCCGCCTCACCTGTGAGAGGATCTCCTGAATCTTTCGCTGAGCCAGCTATGAAAGGAGATGCACACCCATCAATAACCCACAAATATATACAGTTAATAAAACAAATCTAAGAAATGGCAGCTTTGTTATAGTTTGTGAAACTTTCAAAATGTATTTTTAATATGGTAATAAATTAATACCAGAAAGCATAACTGAACTTATACAACAGGGGCTACATTACCTGGCTTGCATAAAAGTGGCCAGTAATCTTCACTACCACTTGGTCATTTTCATCCGGTGTCTGATCGCGGGGGACAACCACCTCTGCACTAGTTAGGTTCTGTAGTTCATTCACCTATACAGGAATGTGACCATTTTGATCATGAAAGGCAAAAAAAAAGTTTATTTCAGAAAGTTTTACAACAGCTGAAACACACTGGTTTGGCTATTGCTCCTTAGGATCTCCAGTTATTGCTGTTCAAGCATCACTTTACACCACAAGTGATTGCTTTAAGACTACAAGCCGGGCTTCCACTAAAATTTCATTAAAATGTGGCAAAGAAATGTTTAAAATATCTATAATATTCATCAATCTTGGTCGAATTCAATATTTTAGCAAATCAAATGATCAGCTCGCACTGCAATATCGTTTTGTTCATTCATTAAACTTGAACCGTTTCTAGCAAACAGCTTGCATGAAAATCTTCTTTGAAGCCCTGACACAGAACTAATACACAGCTATTGAGGCCAGGTGTACTCTTCATGTACTCGTGGTTTTAATGGGATGAAAGGTTAATGTTCATTGGACAACAGGCTTTCAACAGTCATTTTGAGTCCCGCCCGGACACACGGCTTCACTGGGAGTGAATGGATTGTGGGTGGTTGCATTTTGTACAGAAAAACACATCTAGACGTTATTAGACAGTGCGCGCTTCGCTTGTCCCACCTGGGTGCATGCCTTCCCTTTATGATGATTGGTGGCATCTTGTAACCAGCTGCCAATCTAAAAATCAGAAATGAATATGACAGACCTCTCAAAATAACAAACTGGCACCAGTTGGACTCGTTTGGAGCCTGTTGTAGTGGTGTAATTTGTAAATATCTTGAATAAACTGCAAGTATAAAGTTCTGTTTATTTGCATTATTTTATTTCTGAAATTTGTTGTTTATAAGTCTAGCTAGCTAGCTAGCTGCCACTTCCTTTATCAGCTAGCAGCTTCGCAGACACGGCAGACAATTACCTGATTTTAGAAAAAATGTCTTTTGATGCTCTTACTTATAAGGAGAGACTGAAAAATAAACACCAAAAGATCTTGATTCAAAAGTTAGGGAGCCAAAAAAAAAAGTCCTTTTAGCTGTCTTGCTACATTAAAATTGGCTGTTTATTTTTTTGTCTTGGATTCCAAAATTCCTGTGAATGAGTGATAACATGTTAGAACGAATATACATTCACCGTCCACTTTAATAGGAACACCTGCAGAGGGTCTGCAGGCTGAAACACCTTGTTGAGAGAGATCAGAGGAGAATGAGCAGACTGGTCTGAGCTGACAGGAAGTCTACAGTAAATCAAATAAGCACTCTTTAAAACCATGGCAAGCAGAAATAGCATGCACAACACATCAAACATTGATGTGGATGTGCTATAACAGCAGAAGACCACATCAGGTTCCACTCCTGTCAGCCAAGAACAAGAATCTGAGGCTATCATGGGTACAGACTCTCACAAACTGGACAGTTGAAGACAGGAAAATGACCAGGTGTAGCCCATTCACCACAAGGTTCAATGTTTTGTGCATGCCGAGATGCTTTTCTGCTCACCACGATTGTAAAAAGTGATGAGTTGCTACATCCATCCTGGCAGCTTGAACCAATCTGGCCATTTTCCTCTGACCTCTCTTATCAACAAGGCATTTCCACCCATAGAACTGTCACTCACTCAGTGTTTTGTTTTTCACATCACTCTGTGTAAATTCTAGAAACTGTTATGTGTGACAACAGTTGTGTTGTCTGTTCCTAGGAGTTTCTGAAACAGAATAGCAGTTTCTGAAATACTCAAACCAGCCCATCTGGCACCAACAACCATGCCACGGTTAGTCACAGATCACACTTTTTCATTACTTTTTTCTGATGTTTGATGTGAACATTACTTGAAGCTCTTGACGTGTATCTGCATGATTTTATGCATTGTGCTGCTGCTACATGATTGGCTAATTGGATAACTGCATAAATGAGCAGGTGTACAGGTGTTCCTATTAAACTGGATGGTCAGTGTATTTATGTAGGTGTATACATACAGTCAGGTCCATAAGTATTTGGACAGTGATACAATTTTCCTAATTTTGCCTCTGTACACCACCACAATGGATTTGAAATGAAGCAATCAAGATAGGATTGAAGTGTAGACTTTCAGCTTTAATTCAAGGGGTTTAACAAAAATATTGCGTTAACCAATTAGGAATTACAGCCATTTTATTTTAATAGTCTCTCCATTTTCACAGGCTCAAGAGTAATTAGACAATCATAAATATTAGGACTATTTTTAATACTTGTAAGCCAATCCTTTGCGGTCAATGACTGCCTGAAGTCTGGAACCCATGGACATCACCAAATGCTGAGTTTCCTTCCCTTGAGATGATTTGCCAGGTCTTTACTGCAACCGCCTTCAGTTGCTGCTTGTTTGTGGGTATTTCTGCCTTCAGTTTTGTCTTCAGTAAGTGAAAAGCATGCTCAATTGGGTTGAGGTCAGGTGACTGACTCGGCCATTTAAGAACATTCCATTTCTTTGCCTTAAGAAGCTCTTGGGTTGCTTTCGTGGTATGTTTTTGGTCATTATCCACCTGCATTGTGAAGCGCAGTCCTAGCAGTTTTGCATTTGACTGAATCTGAGCAGAAAGTATAGCTCTATACACTTCAGAATTCATCCTGCTACTTCTATCAGCAGTCACATCAATAAACACCAGTTACCCAGTTCGACTGGCAGCCATACATGCCCATGCCATAACACTGCCTCCACATGTTTGAGAGATGGTGTGGTATGCTTTGGATCATGAGCCCTTGCTTTCCTTCTCCATACTCTTCTCTTTCCATCATTCTGGTACAAGTTAATCTTGCATCAGAACTGGTCAGGTTTTTTTTTTTTAAGCAAAGTCTAATCTGGCTCTTCTGTTCTTGAGGGTTACCAGTGGTTTGCATCTTGAGGTAAACCATCTGTATTTACATTCATGAAGAAGTTTGTTGATTGTAGACTGACAATAATATGCCTACCTCCTTGACTGTTCTTGACATGGCTAGATGTTGTGAAGGGGTTTCTGTGATCATCCACTTTAGTTGCCTTCCGTGGTCTTACAGGCCTTTTGGTGTTGCTGAGGTCACCAGTGCATTCCTTCTTTTTCAAAATGTACCAAATTGTTAATTTGGCCACTCCTAAAGTTTCTGCTGTCTTTCTGATAGGTCTGTTTTGTTTTTTCAGCGTAATGATGGCCTCCTTCACTTGTATCGACACCTCTTTGGACCGCATATTGAGAGTTCCCATGAAGAGCTACCAAATGCAAATTCAATGCTTGGAATCAACTCCAGACCTTTTATCACCTTTCATCTGGTCATGAAACACTGCTTATCATTCAGTTGTCCATTTACTTTTGAGCCTGTGAAAATGGAGGGACTATATAAAAATGGCTGTAATTCCTAAACAGTTAATGCAATATTTTTATGAAACCCCTTGAATTAAAGCTGAAAGTCTACACTTCAATCACATCTTGATTGCTTCATTTCAAATCCACTG
This sequence comes from Pangasianodon gigas, assembly GCA_022758105.1. Taxonomy (NCBI): domain Eukaryota; kingdom Metazoa; phylum Chordata; class Actinopteri; order Siluriformes; family Pangasiidae; genus Pangasianodon; species Pangasianodon gigas. The sequence continues at coordinate 14,018,146 of CM040482.1, forward strand.
TGATGGTGTACAAAGTCAAAATTACAAAAAATGTGTCACGGTCCAAATACTTATGGACCTGACTGTATACACAGTACTGTGCAAAAGTCTTAGTCACCCTATTGTTTTTAGTACAAACTTTGTTATAGATTTTTATTTTATGACTTCTACATTATCGAGTCAGTACAAAAACTTTAGATTTCCAACCATCAGTTTTCCAGCACAAAATTAAATGTTATGGGAAATTTATTTGTATGTCAGTAAAGAAAGTAGCAGATTACATAAGAGACACTTTTCAGATAAAAACATAATGAAGGCTGCTGGGTTTCGCTGCAAAAATAAGAAGCGAGTCGACAGTCAAAGTCTCCAGAAGAACTGTGGCTGCTTCTGCAAGATGCTCAGTAACACTTACAGCTCATTTCCTTATAAAACTGCACACGTTATACCCAAGACTGCAATTTTTTTAAGCAAAGGATCATCATACCAAATATTGACTTTGTTTCATTTATTACTGTTTAATACCCTTTATTGTATTTTTTTAATGTAGAAACATTTAATTTCATTATTTTCAAAGGCATCTTTGCTCTGTTGCATTTCTTTGCATGTGCCTGAGACTTTTGCACTGTACTGTGTGTGTGTCTGCGTGCATATGCATGCATATATATATATATATATATATATATATATATACACACACACACACACACACATATATAAAAGGTGCAGGAACACGCTCCCTTGCTCACTTCCTGCTGCTTTAACGACAACTGATGTAGATGACTGATCTTGTGAGACTGACCCTTATTTTTAAACTCAGTGTGAAACAGTTTAAGCATGCATTACATTATTGAGGAAGCACATTTGAAAATAATGGTGAAAGTGATGCTTCGATTCAATAGGACATCATCAAAATCAAGAAAAATATTGGGTTAAGCTTCATGCATTATATAGTTCAGAAACATCCTACCACTAAATAGGTCCTTTACCGTTTTGCCCCCTTTACCAATGACCCTTCCAGCAGCAAATGATGGCACTTTAATGTGAGCTTCTAGTTTGACCTCCTCCTTTGGCCCAAAAAAGTTCTCTTCCTTCAGCTTTCCAAAGATACGTCCCTGAGCCTGAGAGAGAGAGAGAGAGAGAGACAGACAGGGACTTTCATCCGTCATCAATTATGAGAGGTGTTAGGTAGAGGAGCCATGAACATTATTAAAACTGAGTAGCATTTTTCAGGCATCCTTGCATGTTAATTTTGGTAATTAATTTCACGACTGGCAGGCCCAAACACCAAGGGTGCAGCAGAGTGCTTCAAGAGCCAGTACTGGCATGTGGATGTCACATCACTGAACATACATGTGAACATGCATTGAGCAACAGTGCACAATGTCACATTGATTAACACGTTAATTGCTTGCCTTGCCATGGCAATGCTGTTCCAGATGTAAACATTGCCTTCCCAATTTAATATCAGGGATATATTGACATCATTCTGTTTATACATGCTATGACTGATGAAGAGAAGTATTAAAAAGGTTTGTATATAAGCCTCACTTTCTGTTGCCAGATGGTGGCACTATTGGCAAGTGTATGTGACTATGCCCCATCACTGAAAAAAAAAAAAGTGAACCTTGGGCCATATTGCATGATGTGCAGTGGACCTATGCCACTTCCTGTTTGTGCAGCATAACCTGTTAATTGGTTGCCTTGCCATGGCAATAAAATTTAAGATTTCAAAAATTCGTTCACAATTTAGCATTGTGGACATATTCACATCGTGCTGACCCAGTTTGGTTTGAATCTGATGAATCTCCTAGGAGGAATATTTCAAAGTTTGACACCTGTTAAAATGCACAAAACCCAAAATGGCTCACTTCTGTTGTGTGGAGTTAATGGATGCAATTGTGAAACTTGTTTGTCTTAAGTAAACCCATATGTCTAACAAATTTGGTCCATGCTGGTGAAACTGGATGCTCAGGTTCAATCTTTTGCCAGATCCCGATGACCAGCATTTGCAATGTGTGTGCTAAGTTTTGTGATTTTTTTTTCCAAGCACCTCAAAAATGCAATTTTTTTTTTTAAAGAAAAAAGTAAAATACATATATTAATAATCCTAACCAAGGTAATGGGGCACTGATTTAATAAAATTAGTTATAATTTAGTTTTGACATTAGACAATGACTTAAAAGATTTTGCAGTCATGTAGCTTACCTACATCAAGATGTTGTTTCTCCTATCTGATAGATGCCAGGCTTTGTTTTATTTGAAACAGCTGGGTAAGAAATGTGCTTAGCATGACACTGACAGTTTAGAGGGGTTTGTTTCTTTTAAAATCGAGAAGTCAAATTGAGAAGTCTCTAGTCAGCTAGGGAGATCCTGTGGACTGCTCAAACTCTGTTGCTATTAAAGCAGTAGCTACACCCTACAACTTCACACTTGCATCCTCTAATTAAAAACACATTGGTCAGAAAATACATTTTAAAAACTGGCTATACAGTTATCTAAACTTTGTGCTTTTCTGAGATCTGCAACTCCAAGAAACATCTATACCATAAGCCCAAGCAAGTGGGATGATCATTACTATTAAGCTATGGGAGAGTTACATATTTTTAAAGATATGATACATAGCTTGGCTAACAGTGCTAGCAAAACAGCAGTGCCTGCTCTAGTAGAAAAACTACAAATACATTTTTGGACTTTAAATAAAAATAACAGTCAGCTACTTGTTTCTGTAAAGATGCTTCATGACAATGCCTATTGTTAAAAGGGCTATAAAACTTTTTTAATTAATTTATTTATTTTTTAAGGGGCATGATATCACTCCAAGAAGACTACACCAATGCCATGGAGCACCTCAGTGAGACATTTTTTCCATTTAACAGTTAGCATAATTAATTTTTCATAAAATTGCAAGATATAATTTCATTACGAATGTAAATAACCCAGACACTGACTAGAGTAAAAAGAGTACAAAATCTGAATTTTGTGACATCTGATGTTACTGAATCCTTCCTTTATATATCAACCTGCCTCACGCAAAAAAAAATTTAAACACACAAAAAGAAAACTACTGATTCCCCTCCAACACAGACACTAGTGCTGATTACTAGCACTTCTGCACCAAACTCATTAGCCGGAATAACAGCCACCAGCTGCTAAATAAAACAAAAAAGAAAAAGAAACATCTGTCCAATCACTGCAACATTAGAAAAACTGACAGCAGCTATTAGAAACAGAAACAAATCATATTTGGACACCTGGCCCCTGTTGCTGATTCCTCCAATTAAAAATATTTCTGAGGTGATTAACACCAAATGCTCTTATAAATCTATAAGTAAGATTTACAACACTGGGTAAAAATTTGTCTGGTCTTGATATGTCCTTAACTTACAGTGTTCTGTATCATTATATCAAAAAGTGCTTGTTAGTGCAAGTCAATATGAAGTCATTCTGGGAGTCTTGGATCCAGTTGTCTTGCCCTTTAAGATAAAGCAGTATTTTAATTGTATAATTGTTTAATTTTAACTACAACTTTAATTGTAGCATTTATAAAATATTACCATGTCAGTTTAAAAAATTTAAAATTAAAATTGTGCCAGTCTTAACTATGCTTATTTTTAAAGAATATATACAGTTGAGTCCATAATTACTTGGACAGTGACACAAAATTTGTAATTTTGCTTCCATACACCACTGCAATGGATTTGAAATGAAGCAATCAAGATGTGATTGAAGTGTGGACTTTCAGCTTTGATTCAAGGGGTTTAACAAAAATACTGCATTAACCGTTTAGAAATTACAGCCATTTTTTACAGTCTCTCCATTTTCACAGACTCAAAAGTAATTGGACAAGCTAATATGCCCATGCCATAACACTTCCACCACCATGTTTGACAGATGATGTGTTATGCTTTGGATCATGAGCTCTTCCTTTCCTTCTCCATACTCTTCTCTTCCCATCATTCTGGTACAAGTTGATGTTGGTTTCATCTGTCCAAAGAATCTTATTCCAGAACTTTTTTTTGGGAAGACGTTTTCTAGCAAAGTTTAATCTGGCCTTTCTGTTCGAGTGTTACCAGTGGTTTGGATATTGAGGTATTTACATTCATGAAGGCGTCTCTTGATTGTAGACTTTGACAGTGATACGCCTACCTCCTCCAGAGTGTTACTGACTTGGCTAGATGTTGTGACTGGATTTTTCTTCACCAAGGAGAGAATTCTGTGATCATCCACATGTGGTCATGTGGTCTTCCAAGCCTTTTGGTGGTGCTGAGCTCACCAGCACATTCCTTCTTTTTCAAAATGTACCAGATTGTTGATTTGGCCACTCCTAAAGTTTCTGCTATCTCTCTGATAGGTCTGTTTTGTTTTTTCAGCCTAATGATGGCCTCCTTCACTTGAATCGACACCTCTTTGGACCACATATTGAAAGTCCCCATGAAGAGCTACCAAATACAACTTGAAAGCCTGGAATCGACTCCAGACCTTTTATCTCCTTAATGTGTAATGAAATAAGGAAACAGGTCACTGCTTATCAGTCAATTGTCCATTTACTTTTGAGCCTGTGAAAATGGAGGGACTACGTAAAAAAAGGATGTAGTTCCTAAACAGTTAATGCAATATTTTTGTTAAACCACTTGAATTAAAGCTGAAAGCCTCCACTTCAATCACGTCTTGACTGCTTCATTTCAAATCCATTGTGGCAGGCAAAATTACAAAAACTATGTCACTGTTCAAATACTTATGGAGCCGACTGTACATTCAAGGATATTTTAGTACACGGCCTTGACTATGGACCCTAGACCTACTAAACTGAATTTTGGTGGCTGACAGAGGGCTACAGGTTGTGTCTTTATCTGCTCACATGTTCAGTACCTTGAACTGGGCTTCTGGTGGTCCTGAAATAATGACCATCCTCTGCTTGGCATCCATCCCATCAGCTGGAGCAATCTACACAGAGGAATTTAGAAAGAAAGAGAATAAAAATGCTTTAAAAAAAATAATTTTAAATTTTTTTTTAATTATCCACTACACTTAAACATTAATTTTAATGTCACCTACTTTTATTGACGCACCAGCAAAACGGCTGAGCTGCTTTATATGCTGGCCCTGCTTCCCAATGATGGCACCCACTGCCAGTGCTGGGATAAAGAGATGCACTGTCTCTGACTCGGGCTGCTGCTGACAAAGAAAGTGACTGTACATACTTTCATATGTAAACAAATATAAGACCTCACGTACAGTCAGGTCCATAAATGACAAATTTAACAAGGAAACAGGCCACACCTGGCCATGAAACTGCTTATCAGTCAGTTGTCCAATTACATTTGAGACTGTGAAAATGGAGGAACTCTTTTATTAAATTAAAAAAAAAAAAAAAAAAAAAAAAAAAATGGTTGCAATTCCTAAACAGTTAATGCAATATTTTTGTTAACCCCCTTGAAGTAAAGCTGAAACTTCAATCACATCTTGATTGCTTGATTTCAAATCCATTGTGGTGGTGTACAGAGGCAAAATTACAAAAATTATGTTACTGTCCAAATACGTATGGACCCAACAGTATAATGTAAACATGGTACAGAATGTTAGGCATGACTTTGAGGTCCACAGGTCACATATGTGATCCTGAGTTTTCAAATGAAAGGTTCATGTTCTTATTTTTGTTCCTGAAACAATGAACACTGTGTGGGATCAAAGTCTGTACCCCTCCGCTTGAACGGATTTTTCTAAAAATGTGAGGTTTGAAGCGAATTGCACACCATGTCAAATTCTGGCACAAGCAGAACCTTAAGTCTGTGAACAAGGATCATCCTTGCTAACTCTCAGACAAAACAGCCAAATGTGTCTGCACATTTTTGACAACTGGCAAAATGCTCTAGTCCACTTTCCAGCTATAACAATATAATGCAGATTGCTTGGAAACACTGATTCACAGCTGTACCTATAAAGCCAGGCAAAGCAAAGTCACATGACTGGTATGCATACTGATGCTTTACTCGCAGCCAATCTTTCATATCCAAATGCATAAAACTGCTTTGAAGTGTATATTATAAAAGTATGTTAGAAAGCATGTTATCAAGCAATCAAAAGTCACCAGCATCTGCCCCGGATAAATCCCACACACTAATCGGTCCACACATGCAAAGGTGACAAGTTCAAGGTATTCTGATGGTGCAGGTGGACCAAGTCAAGCCATCACCTAGTCCAACTTCGTTTACATACATCTCACACACACAAATACAGCACACAGTTTAACATGCTGCATTTTCTGCAGCTTTGTTACATGGGGGAGTTAGGCCACTTCATAGGACGCAGAAATACAGGAAGCCAAGGGTAACAACTGTGCCCTTTAGCCAATCAGGTAGAGAGCAGCCAACAGCCATGCAATGCATTGTGGTATGAGGGACTTACAGAAAGGGATGGGCTACCACTGGAGGACAAAAACGGCACCTCACTCCGAAACACGCTGCACTACAGGAGAAACACGCATTAACACACAGGCACACTGTTGCCTGCCTGTGCATTCCTGCTGCAAGCTACACACATTAACACAATAATACTGCAACACTCCATCACAAACGAGCAAAAATACTCACTGGTCTCTCTCACACAGTTACTTACTGGAGAGACACAGGACATACACACTTAACATGCCCAGATCATCCTAAAGCCTTCACGCATTCCCACAAAAGCAATTCTTGCAATTTAGAGTGTTAAGATTATGGCTTCTTCTTTCTTCAATGTCTACACCTTTTGTGAGGCTCAGTTTCGCTCACCAAGGTCAATGTAATATGCTAACTGATCCAAGTAGAAAATTGGCATTACTCCTGTAAGGATCTGTTCCTTCATCAGAGTAGAACAATGGACTAAAAGTAAAAGTGTGCAGTGCTCACCAGACTTAAAATGTACTGACCCACTCACCCACACTTACCCCAAAAGATGGGTATCCAGCTTGTGCTCCAGATAAGGGTCCTGGCACCATAGAGGGGGATATTGCTCCTGTTGTCCCACCCGGGAAAAGACCCAGAGCATTCAAATTCAAGCCAGGAATCAGATTAGATTGGAGCTGCAGACACACACAAACAGATAAATAAACTAGTGATAAATATCTTATTTAAGCGTTTATCACAAACTTTAAAAGTGACAGACAGTTTTAAAACACACATCTTTGAGTGTTGCTTGACAAGTAAAAGTAGAGACTGTTGGGAGCAAACATACATTCATGGCAGCCACATCATTCTCATAGGCCTCTCTGATTTTCTTCATGACCTCCTCTTCAGCTCTGGCACATGCCTCTATTGAGCCCTTCACTGTGATTGTTCGCTCTGGGTTATACAGAGTCAGGTCCTGGAGACTGGAGAAAATAGCAAAAGATTACCTACTTGTTATTTATGGATATTCAGCATCATATGCTCAGTTTGGCAATAAATTAAACATTATGAAAAACACCAGTACTATTTACAAATCACTCACGGTGAGATGGTGATTTTGGTCCCAGTGTCTTGTTCAATTTTTTTCAAATTGCGGCCCTCTTTTCCAATCAGGCGCCCCACAAAGTTATTATGAGCCAAAATCTTCAGAGGAATCTCTTCAGAGCTGTACATGAGATACAAAGGCAGCAGATAAAGGGACACAGGAAATCCATAATGAGAAGAAATACAAATAGGTGCATAAAGATAAGCAAGAGGGCAACTGATCAAATGAAGCTAGTCAGCTTGTCAGCTAGTGTCTGTGGGTGGGAGTATATAAGAATTTCAACTGACATTTTTGTGTCTAAGGCCTCCTTCTGCATGATCTCCATGATGTTCCTGCAGGCAGAGCTACATCCCTCTGGAGTTGAATGGACTGTTATGGGTTTCTCTGCTGCTCCTGCATTTTCCTTACGATGGATGTCAATTCTGCATGTTTGCATAGGGAGGGAAAAATCACAACATTCAGACATTGTCAAAATGCAGAACTATGTTCTAGTGCTATTATTTATTACTTGTACTTGTTATAATGTCTGCAGATATGAGCAAATCAAATACTTCTTTTTCTTTAAAAAAAAAAAAAAAAAAAAAAAAAAAAAAAAAAAAAAAAAAAAAAAAAAAAAAAAAAAATAAAAAAAAAAAAAAAAAAAAAAAAAAATAAAAAAAAAAAAAAAAAAAAAAAAAAAA
>CM040482.1:14026374-14053144 GCA_022758105.1 Pangasianodon gigas
AGTGTGTCTGTTTGGTAATATTGCGGATGGTAGCACCCTCTTTGCCAATGATGGCACCCACAAACTGGGTGGGCACGAGCATGCGCAGCGGAATGTCAGACTGCAGCTTAGGGCGAGTACCCAAAGAGGGTGAGGCCTGGCGTGGTGGGCCACGTGGTGCCCCTCCTCTCCTGCTGCCCACTGCCGGGGGTTCAGAGAGCACAGTCTCATCTGGTATGTAGCACACCTTCAACGCATAGTTTTCCATCATGAAACCATTCAGTTTCTCAACTGCTCTAAAGACAGGGAAGAAAGAGGTATGAGTGTGTGGGTGGACAGGACATCGTGCTTAACATAACTTGCCTTAAATGCAGAGCGTCATCATGCTTTCTGACATTTTACAGCTCCAAGCTTGTAGAGTTGGCTTGGTTACTGGGAAGATCAGTATCTACTACTGGCACATCTCAATATCAATTTGAGATTGTATTAAAAATAGAAAAATGGGATCGAGACAATCCTAATGTGCAATTAAAGACTGATTGTGCCCACTGGGGAAAAAAAATAGAACAAGGAGAAGTAAGAGCTTCATCTTGCTGAGAATTTTACAGTAAGATTGAACATAAAAAGCTAAGGAATAACATAAATGGAACAAAAATGGTATAAACATAAAAGCAGAAACCTATGCAAGGCTGATGAGCAAATGCATGGCTTAAAATAAATAGAAATATATATTTTAGAATCCCCTGTCCTTTTAAAAAAAATAAATTAATTAATTTAAGAAAAAAAAAAAAAAAAAGACCCTTAGCACTGAACACTAAGAGTCCGGCAATACCACTGATCTGGCACTGGGTGGCAGCAGCAAAATGAAGCAGCTAGGAGTTTCACACATGGAACGATACAACACACTATCAGACAATGAGGGTTCTGGCTAAACACAGAAAGGGAAGTACTCACTGTCTGGCCTGCTCCTTAACGGCGTAACGCACGTTCACTACGGCTGTCTCCATGTCCGTGTTGACTACAGAGGAAAAAAAATTTTACATTACATCATTTAGAAGACACCCTTATCCAGAGTGACTAAAAGAAGTGCTTTGTAGTCTCTATCAAAAACACATACTGATAGTACAAATAGGTCAGGGTCAAAGAATACTATCCAGCTAAAATCCTGTTATAGATGAGTTAACCTGAAAGTAAAGGCTAAAAGGGTAAAACTGGGTTTAAAAATAAATATAGATGTCTTGTGAATGTAGTAACCTTGTTCACAACTCTCCACTGTGCCATATTGAGCTAATAATCCATCCAACACCTGCACAAGGAAACAAGAAAAAACAATGTATGAGTAACCGGGCATTAGACACTGGAAAAAAGGAAGTGAGTGACAAAAACTGGCCCATAATATTAAGCACATCAAATTATTGAATCATTTTGTTAAATGTGGCCAGCTCCTCTATAAGTATCTAAAGTGTCTGAAACATGAGTATGATTAGTTGCTGAAATGACTGGAGGCCTGTCCGTAACTCTCACTAATTTTAGTTTCACACTCAAAATGACACTGTCACTTACACGACACTGAGCAACTCTTACAATGAATATTTCTTACCTGTGGCACACTTGTTTTAAATACTGGTGTGCTGTATTGGTATGCTATTTAGTACAGTAGCAAGCAGTTTTATGTGAAAGAATGAGCAGGAGGAGCGGTGCCTCCAGGCCTAGAAGCACTCACCCCTCTATACATCCACCACTACACACCCACTTCCGGTCTCCTCTTCACATCCTCTTATTGGCTGACGCCAGCCTTACTATGGAAATCTCTTTTGCCACCAAAGAGCTCCAGCCATTGGCTGCATGAGCGTCAATCATTCAAGCATGTTCAATAGTTGGCTGCTGCTGTGTGTATAGGGGGTGGGGTAGCACACAGATGGAGAGCGGAGTCTTGTGAGTGCACAGGGGCAGTGGGTTATAATCCAAGCCAGACTGATCTTGCCTAAACACTGGAAGTGAAAAAGGGGCCTCTTTGCTACGCCGTAGTATATCCCACATACAGATACTCAGACGGTGCAAGCCCTCAACAAGAGCACATACTGCTCCCGGACAAAACGCTAAAGCGCAGGCCCATGCTGTAAAAAGTGAATAATCACATTGCTGGCTAAAATTCCCTCAGCATGGCCACTGACTTATTCCGATACATGAAAATAACTGGTTGTTTATTCAATAACTGCATTTTTTTTTTCAAATTTGACCTATTTAAAGTTAAAATTGTATTGCTTTAAATATTTGCTCTCTTCAAGCACTTCACTAAACAGATAAGCAGATCAACAAAACCTCTGCATTTCCAAAACAAAATGCATCATTCTGAAGACCTTGGTTTAAAATCGATAGTTTAATATTAGAAAGTATGGTAACAAAAAATCAGGTTTCTGTAATAACATGCTGGTTTAAAATAAATAGACCTGTACATTCACAAATTAATTCACAAGTCAATAGAGGCTGTGTAGCTTAACATACACGCTAATATAAATGACAGTTTGGCCCAAATTACATACAGATAAAATACCATGATGAATTTTGTAAAACCTGTATTTTATAAGTCACTGTTTAGGCCTAATCACCATGTTGGGAAAGAGCTCAGTCTTGACCACCTTCACAGATGCCACTGGTTTCTGATGGTCAAAGAGCACTATGTTCATTTTTCTTATCTTGGCACCACATAACCAATTTACACATTTTGCCGTTATGGCATGAGTAGTTACTCCTGCATGCCTGGACAGGCTGCTACACTGATGCTTTGCATTTAGTACAAGATGAATTTCAGCCCTTCAATAAGGGTGCAATAACTGATTATGTTTATTAACAGGACAAACTCAAAGTTTATCATTACTATGAAGTGAAGATACTATACCCAGTTGGATATTTAAAAAAAAGAAAGAAACTAAACAAGCTGCATTTTCACTGTTCCAAGCAAGAGCACCACTGTAGTATTTGCTGTTAAAAGGCTTAATTTTGCTTTCAATAAATGCAAGAAAATGCGGTCTTTCCTTTTAGTGATGGTATGAGATATCTTTGCTCATTATAAACATTTTACCAAAAACCTAATTCAAATCACTAAAATTTAAGGCTTATGGCACTACAAAAAAAGTAAATGTGTACCCCCAAAAAAAAGGTTAAAAAGAGCTCAGACAGTGCATATATTCTTTGCTTCAGTATGTAAAATCCTCTGGACTTCATAGCCAACCTTCTACAAAATCAAAACTGATGTTTCTGTATGCATCTACTAAAATTACAGACATCAACAAACCATCAAAAATAGTTTTTGTAAATATACTTCAGTTATAATTTTACAGTTGCATTTCCCATTTAAAACTTATTAAAAAGATGAAATCTTGTGAGTGTGTAACAGATTTGCACTCTGCTCATCCACAAACCAGTTCTGCTTGTCATCAGTTTAGAGTAGCAGTTTAGTTAGGCAGAAAAATGTTACAGCGTTGTTTTGGTTGTTCTGCTTGAATTCCTTTCTTCTCTTCAAAAACCATACATTGAAATAAAAGACGACCGTTGTTGATTGGATTTTTGAAGAGTCTGCATACCATATCTTGGACAGCATTGGCTGTTATGGAAATAAACAAAGACTTGATATGCCCCACCATAACAACCCATTTGGAAAGGACATATATGGCAAGTACAGAATATAGAATCAAATCATGACACTGAACTCATCTCACAGACACTAAGTAACAAGGGATCAAAAATCTCAACGCTCCTAATAGTAACTAGTCCTGATCCTAGTGGCATATGCACAGAAACATCTGGCTCTATGCTTACTTAGTACAGAATTAAGTAGTGTGAATCGCACTTATTCCAAACCCTGTAAATAAAGCTAAAATAAAGCACTATGGCATGCTTAACTTCAACCATTATAATAATCAACAGAGGAATAATAAAACAATTTTATCCAGTTCTGATTGTAGAAATACTCAATTAACCTAATTATCATTTTTTCTAAATTCCATTAATTCCAAAGCATTGAAAAAAGGGTGACATTAGGTCTATATATTACCTAGTATATGCCTCATATAATTCAACTGGAATAACCTTGGTAAACTTGGTTGAGAGATTTGCATGGTAAGTCAATTTAAATTAATTGTACCTCAACAGTTAACTTACTTTTATTTAAAAAATAAATAAATAAATAAATAAATAAAAAGAAGACTGCTTTGTCTATTAAACATACTCCTTCAGTGGCATGATGTGCACTATTAATTGAACAAATAACTTTTCTCCTGACCATGGGAAAAGGATGAATAGAAATATTATACAATACTCTGGTCTGTGAAACATAAGTCCCTGCCCTACATGCTTTATTTATTTAAAAAATAAAATAAAATAAAAAAAATAAAAATTCATCTTGTAACCAAGTAATATGCTGCATTCAACTAGAGTTCATCACTAGTAACTCCCAGGGTCCAACCATGAAAAAGCAAAGAACAAAACCCCTTTCAACTCAAAAACTTAGGATGGTCTCTTCCTTTCAGGGTATCTCAGAGCTCAGCAAGTGATGTCAAATCAACATGGCTGCTCAAAGCATGAACAGTAAACAAAGTAGCACTTCTTACCTTTAAATGAGGTATATTGTATACACAAGTATTTGCTTGTGTAACACTGACTATACAGGTCACTGCTGTGAGGAGGTAAATATCACAGTCAGCCAGCTAGCTAGCTTATTAACAAAAGACAAACATGGAGGTGTCCATGTTTCCCCCCCCCCCCCCCCCCCACTTTGCAGCTTTAATGGAGTCCAAAAATGAATTCATTCCAAGCTCAGACTTTCCACTTCCAAGGTAAGTCAACGTGGTGGACATATGCTGCATTTAGGTTATGCACCAGCAGCCAAAGGGCCTAGTGGAAGAATCAAATCATTTAGATATCTTCTTAATGAAGATATTTATGTTCCATCACACGACATATGGATGGAAAATACACCCAGTGCTGATGTTTGACACTTTCCTCTTAAAAACTGAGCTATTTGTAATAGTAGTGGACCAGGAAGTGATTTGTCAGCTTGGTATAAAATATTCATTAGAGGCATAGCCCCTTTTTTAAAGCATATTTCACTACCTTTATTTCTAGAGCTATAACTTTCTAACTCCAGGCAGCCACACTAATGTTTTATAGGACATCCAAAATTACTTCCCATTTCAGTAATTGTCTGCACTTTAATCTATTTATGAAGGATCATTTTTTTATGAAAAGGAAGTGCTTATAGGCTGAAAATACCAAAATGTAGAAATAAATTTATAAATTCTAAAACCATCTACTTGAAATCAATTGATATAAAAGACAAACGGAGATAAAGCAAGTATTTAGATTGCTTCATCTGCTCAAAGTAAATCTTTTAGATATTCAATAAATACACAAATCTCTCAAGGCAGTCACACGTGTGTGCATTACTCTCATCTCTGGTGATTTCTGCTGGTGATCAAATGAAGTGGTGTGTTTACTGGACATAAGTAATAGTATTTCTCACAAAAACCTGGCTGCATTTTGAGTAAAATGGGATACTAAAAATTTACAGTTGCCTGCCAAATCACTTGCAGCAATGAAAATGAATCCCTTTTCGCCGTACATTTTTCATGAATCTGCATTAGTACGACTACACTATTTGCACACTTCATAAACACTTTCACTGTGTCATGAGTATCAGAATTATATCTGATTGGGATTTAAGGCAGATTTAAATCTGATCTCACACCACCTCAAGCGGTCTGAGATACATTTTAGCTACATGTAATACAAGTGGAAATACAGGTCTTTGAAAGCCACATTTCACAACTGACCAAATAAAATAAGTGCAGAACTTGCTCTCTGAATACAGAAGTTGTCACTTTGAAAAAAGAGATACTAAAAATGTCGGGTGGTGGGTTGGGCAAAAAAATTATTTGATGCAGCAACAATCTTCTAAAAAACCAAAAAAAAAAAAAAAAAAAGACCACCACCTCTGAAGTTCTAATGTAATTAGCTGATTTGCATATTAACACTCAACAGTGCAATCAGATTTCAGTCTGGCCAACCGGAGATATATTTGACTACAAGTGTAAATGCACATGGTTAAAATCTCATCAGGACACAATCTGGATACAAGAATTTTGGGAATAATGCTTAATTGTCTTTTCAGACACAGAACAAATAATATGAAAATGCAAGCTGGTCTGACGAATGATGCATTGTGTTAGTGTTACTCCATTCATGAGTTAAAACCGAAAAGACAGGGTAAGAAAGACAGCACGCTGAGCCTGTGGTCCTCTAAGGGTTAGCTTCTGTGGGTTGGATTAATTTATGCAGCTGAGTGCTTTGTTATAGAAGTAAATCTAAATCATAATTTATCAGTACTTATATAGCAAACAAAATGGATTACTCCTTTTCACCTCGTTTTCATTGAAAAAGGAACTGTGTAAATAAAAACTTTGCAAGAGAAATTTCGGCCAAACATCCCACCAGGAACATCTACTTATTTAGCTTAAGAGTTGAGGAAGATGTGCTGTGAGCAGTGTTGGGAAACAGTGCTATTAATGCCGCAGCTTGTGTTGTTAAGAATCAAAATTGTCTGTTTGAATGTAAGCCTGAATAAGATTAAATATAGCACCATGTCTTAAATTAATCCAGAATTTCACTACTGTCAGCCATCAACAATCTATAGCACCAAAAGTTAAAGTGCATCATTGTGCTTGGCTATGATTATAACCACAATACTGCATTTGGGAACTTCACTATAAGTTTCACAAATAGCCAGTGAAATGGAAGGTTAAAAATGGCTTGGACACTATGGCTCATTATATTAAAAAAACTGAATGCATAACAAAGCTTTAGCCTTACTAAGTCTATAGCAATAACTATGTGTAATATTTCAGTGCACTAATTAGCCAGTGTGGTCACTTGCTGCAAGAAAGGCTGCTGGTCACCAGTATTTTGAAATACCTAAATATTTTCAGAGCAGACCATAATGAATTTCTCAATAAAAATTATGCACTACTACGTACACGAAAGCAAAAACATGCCACAGGTATTGATATACCTGCTTTTTGTTCTTGGTTTTAACAAACACTTTAATCTAGATTGCAAAAACTGAGAACTGTGTAGATGGAATGGAATGGAACTGAATGGAAGTGGCTTCTGAATGTGTAATATTATAGATCGTGTACAAATCACAAACTGTAGTAGGGCTGTGCGATATAGCGATATATATATATATATTACATACACACACACACACACACACACACACACACACACACACACACACAGAGAGAGAGAGAGAATTATATTTTTTCATGTATCGCCATTGGCAGCCGCTTTAAGTCACTAATGTTGGAGCTAGGAGCTACTAACAGTTTGCTGTAACAAAAACAAGCATGGAAGAGCATGACAGAGAGAAACTCCCTGCAACATCCCAACACAGAACAGGCATCAGTCCGACAAAAGATGAGGAACTTGTCCCTAAAAAGGTAGGTACTTCTGTTATTTGGATGTGGTTTGGGTATAACAAACAGACACTAACTAGAAAACAGTCATTTGTAAGGTTTGCCACAAATCAGTCATGAATGCATGTAGTTATTTTGTATAGACAATTTTTTGCAAGATATGATATCATGATATGATTTTGTCCATATCGCCCAGCCCTATACTGTAGTGTAGTGAAATTAATATGCAAGTGATTAAAATCCAATGTCTGTGTACCAGAATTTATCCCCTTTCAATGCAAAATGGCCAGTCATAATCTTGGGTAAACCTTTCATTAATCTGAACGGTGTGGCGAGCTGAGAGTCTTGGACAGAGGATGTCCATAAAGTGAGAGCATTTAAAGATTAGTCCACACCCAAACAGATCTGAGATCAATCCAGTGAGCAAATTCATCTGGTTTTTGATCAAAGTTCATCATATTGCCAACTTTGCTCGACTTAAACGTACACTCACCTCCCATTGCATGTGTGGTGGGATATTCCTGATCTGCAGTTTACAGCTCCTGAGAGAGGAATTTAAAAGAAAGAGAATATAAGACGTAAATTCAGAGGGAAATATTGACATTACCATGTCACAGCAAGCACATTTATTGCTCAAAAGAATGACCGAGAAACAGCTTGTGTCATGATATGATTTTATAAACAAATCCTTTAGAGCAACTTAAGGAAAAAAGAGCAAGCCATGATCAAATAATAATAATATTCCAACTTTAACATCTAAACGGTTCTGATTAGATTCAAAGTTCTGAACAGGTCTAGAAAAATGTATTTAGTTTTGTAACACTGTAGATAATTAAATAAACCTAAATGTAATTAAATTGTATAAAACAGTCTGATACCATTAAAGCTCAGTGTTTATTTAAAAATAGTTTCAAGGCATTATTTAAAGCATTTTACTTACTGACCTGATAAAATAAAGGTGTAAGTTTATGAAAAGCTGTAAGGGGGATTCATGTGAAGCACACTGTATCAGTGGGTATAAAATAGCACATGAATGGATGACCTAGGCCAAGTTTTTGTCTAAACATTAGCGTCTCGCCTCACTCACAAATATGCAAATTAAAAAAAAAAAAATTCAAATACTATGAAGACTTTACTAACATTAAAATACACCAGCTTGTCAAATATAAATATACTCAGACATATTTTAAGACAATTTACATTTGAAAACAGCCATCTGATCAATCTGAAGGCAGACCTAACAAAAATATACCTGTTTGTTTGTTTTTTTAGCTCATATATCCTATTATAAATGTTTAATGCTTTAAAAATAAATATAGGATAATTTAACAGCGAGCTCTATATTTTCAGCCTCTTTATGTAATCTGGTCAATTCTGTCACTACTGTACAAAACAGGACAAAGGTGGGTTGCCAACACCTGTAGTGATAACAAGGGAGCATAGCAATGTCCAAATGCTGCAGATCAACTGTGTGTAAATCCACTGAACTTGAAAAGAAAGACTGTATATACAGAGCTGTAATCCTGACGATCTATAATAAAAGCCTGAAGCATATGAATAGTTATTCCATCACAGACATTCTGTCAGGCTTTATGTATCCCACACCATATTGTACTTCACCATACACAGACTATGATCACAATGTATACTGCACGCTATTAGTGTTAATGTAGATTGGAGTAACTCATACAATTTTGTAAATGTGTCTCTAGTAAGCTTTAAGATTAAACTCCCCCTTGTAAGGCCTCTACTGTAGATTTGAACAACCAGCCTAGCGAGATAAAGTTTAAACTCAACAAAAACAAACTTCTAAAAAGTACAAATTATTCCAGTAAAATGAAACCATGTAGGTGGCCAGCCAAGTCCACAAACAGTTTAACATCACAAAGGTTTAAGACAAAAATCTCTAACAGGGTGACAAAATTAGCATTTTGATTCATGAGCTTTTGTAAAGGTTTGGGCAGAGCCATTACAGTGCAGACAGTGAAAAATGTAAATTTAGCCACATTTTTACTTAAACAAATTTCTATGTTAACAGGGTGAATCTTTATTTAAAGTACTGTTTGTGTGGCACGGTCTCCTGCTTTGGGCTAGAGTGTTTTCCCTCTTGTGTCTGGTATCTTGGGCTCTGGTTCCATAAATGTGTACATTTCGACAGCCTGAAACTGTCAGTGTCACATTACTACAAAGTTCAAACGCCATGTGTGTTTGCACATTTCCATCTATATTTGCTAAATGCACATAGAGCATTGTTCACAAAATAGGGTACAAATGAAACCTGACTCAAACACACAGTTTCTGTGCATTTCTTACGAACACACACCACAGAGAACATAAGAGAATTTGAACAATTGTAATAAATGTCAGGGAAGATAAGTGAACCAGCTAACTTGTCATTAACAGCTTTTTTTTTTTTTTTTTTTTTTTAACTTTCTAGTTTGTCCAGGAGTGTGTCCATTAATGAAGTGTATCAAGAGAAGTCTGAAAAAGCCAGAGTTACCCTAAAGGCTCATTGGCCCTGGTCAGATGTTAGAAAGAAACTGAATGCGTGTTGATACAATTGCAGTGGAAATGCTTTTGATTTTTCTAGCTGTGCGAACCTTTTTTGTCAGAATGCACACATGCAGACACACTCAATTTATTAGCATATTGGGCAGAGAGTAACCCTTTTTTTTTTGTTAAAAACAAAAAAATAGAATATAGTTGAATTAGTTCAAAATGCCAAAATGATAGGTGACTTTTTCTATATGTATATTATCTCTAGACAATTACAGTTTCTGTTTCAACTGCACAGTTGAAAAAATCCATCTCTGACACCTATATTTCCTGTTATGTTTAGTTAGTGCATTCGTATTTTCTATTACACCTACCCTCACAAAGGAATAAATTAAATTAATTCATTTTATCAAAGATCTGTACTATAAGAGATTGCACAATTAAACACTACTTTTGTTTTCATATGAAGGGGTGTATGATTGGGAGAGGAATCCTATTGATGATGCATTCATTATATAGATAAAGACCCATTACAATGCAGTGTGTACTTGGTCCAGATTATGAGCGCCAGTGCTACTCGTTCATCTGAAATGTGTGGCACTGTAACTGATCATTATAAAACACTGCCCCTGATAACAGTCTTAAAAATAACTGCACACTTCCAAACCCTCTAAAATTACACCATAAACACTGAGAATTTTTGCAAGGACCTTTCTATAATCCAGACCCTAAATATCCGCCAGCACACGAGCTATGCTTCCATTTAAATCTTTCCAAAAAAATTTTTCCTCTTCCTACGAAACTAGTAGGAATGATGTTTTTTCCAGCTCTGACCCGCATTACAGTGGGAATGCCTTATGGACCATTCTTCTCTGGTGTATTAACTTATAGGAGTGAGTGTGGAGAAAGTATGTGTGTGTGTAGGGGATGGGTGAGTTCTCAGTGCCCCATTTAAGGCCGACAGAGCCCCCTTCTGCCCGGGGCTGGAGTATGGTTACTATAGTGACAGGTTAGCCTACAGACATGAATTAACTGTGTGTGTGTGTTTTGAAGATATGTACTTATAACTATAAAAGACTGTATTTTAAATTTAGTGGCCTTTCTTCACTATCCTACATGTGAGTACAAGAAGTCACCCAGCATAACAGCAATTCCCTTATGTTAAAAACTACTAAAAATTAAAAAAACAAAACAAAACAAAAAAAACCTGTGTAGCCTTGTGATTCATAAACCACATGAACTCAAGACACTCAACTAGAGGAATGGCTTACATGATACACTTAACAGTAACACTACTCCTCCCAAAATAATGAATTTTAACAATAATAAACCATACACTTTCCACTTTGCACCAACAATTACTGTCTAAAAAGATTAAAATGACCCAATTTGACTTGTCATATTTTCCCACACAAAAGTGAGTTGCTATGTATGTATTGTTATGAAATACACCATAAATACACACTTATTTCTGCACAGCAAATTCCAAAACTCAAAAAGTGGTACAATAAAATACACATAACCTAACTACACTTAAGAGCAACAAATAAAACCAAAATAAGGTTACATTAAAAGAGTCATATTTAATTTTAAAGTCAATCATCACAGTAAAAGTATGTGCAGACATTATGATTTGGAGGAAAAATCAAATAATTAAATTTATGATCCATAAGAGAATACGATCCATGTTTGGCCATCATTCAGTTTTAGCTTTAAACGGCTCATCATAGGAAATCCTACATACCTCCCCTGCAACATGCACTGAAGAGACTTCTTAGAATCTTAAATGTAGCTTTAAAAAAAAAAAAAAAAAAAAAAACCTCAGCCAATGCACAACCGAAAACAAAAAAACTGACACAGCAGCAACTTTCACAACTATACAAAGACGTTGACCATGTCTTGCAATTTCATTATTAGACATGTTTCTAATGAAATTTTTGCCTACACAAAGATAGCTTTTTTTTGCAAGAATCTGGATCTACTTTGGAAGCTTTTCCTACCTTGCCCCCAACTCCCCAACCACACACAAACACACAGTACGAGATCACAGAAAACAGCCATTTCAGCCACCCAGGAGGACCCAAAGAAAGGGGACAAAACCCCCACAGTAGTGAAGCTCCAAAGAATATCACAGCTTAAGCAGACTCAACACACACCCCAGGCTGAATTATGAACTCTACTCAAATTAATTACTGACTCCAGTACCACCCATTTCCAAAACCATGGTGACCATTCTAATAAGATTTCTTTCTTTAAAATACATGTAGAAAAAAAGGCAAGAAGGTAATTTAAAATTTTGAAGCTATCCACACGCCTACTACATACTAAAAGAACACAATACAAATCACAGCCAAGGCGCACACAAAGAATCATGTGCTGCGTCATGACTGTGAGCACGTGCGGCAGACTGGGAAATCGTCTCTCCCTGGGTGGAATGCAGCAGATTTCCCAGCGTTCACCTCGCTGTACTTTGTTCATACTAGGTAACGATCCAAATCCACTTTTACATACATGACCTCTAACACACACATTAGCCTGTATATACTCAATATACTTTCACATCACTCAGTCTAAATATCACTACAACCTGAAATTTCACCTAAAGTTAAAAAAAGAAAATACGTCAGTTAGACAATAGCACTTTAAGCTGTTTTAAGTTACCTTTTAATAAGTTGTAGCAATAATTACAACAATCAACATTAAACACCTACGAAAACAGTCCATCGTCTGTGCTCACCTACACAAAAAACATATTCAGCCATACGAGCAAAATAAAGGGGACATTTTTGAGGGTGTGGCCAGATTTAATTGTACCCAGATCTCCTCAGACTCGCCATTTTAAGACTACAAGCTTTCACTGAAGGCTCTTTAGCTTTCGTACGGATTTCACAAAACATTTCACCCCAGGAACATTTTGTAAATACGTAAATCGTTTTAGCACCATTACACAGCCGATTTGTGAACGTAGTAGAACTAAAATCAGTCTTATTAAAATAAATATTTTCGTCCAATTGCTTGTAGTTTGAAAACCAACTCCTCTAACGTGAAGACAATTCTGTTACGTGCTTCGTTCAAATTCAGAGCGAGTGAAAAGCTGGCATTTCTGTTACACACACGCTCAAGTAAGTTACTGTTAAACTGAACAGCAGTGCTTTTATCAAAGTACGCGGAAATGCAATGGCAGACCCTGCCTAAGCTAAAGCTGCTTTTTGTAACTAGGCCTCGAACCCTTCTGTGTCTGGGCGCTGTGGGGAGTTCACACACCGCGCATGAGCAAACACAAGCGGAAGCGACAGGGGACACGAGGAAAAAGCAGTTCCTTCTCAAATGGTCACCACAGTAAAAAGCGTGGCCTTGTGGGCTAACGTGCTCATGTGCAGGATTTCTTGCGGCCTTTGCCGACGGCTTGGAGTGAGTTGTTTATTGAAAGAACATAGCCGTGCATTTGTACGTGTTTGTTTAAGGCGCAAAAATAGAAGGTTTAAGGTTAAATAGGCCCATACACACATTTCTCGCTTATTGTGGTGTCCATTCCGAAATACACAAGTTGAAATCTATTTGAGGACACAAAGCAACTTATTTGTGAGAACACTGAAACTAGTTACCATATCCACGCTACTAAATAATTTAACCAGAACCAATATTTAAGACCATAGACGCAATTTTCTATTACGAGAGAAAGCTAGGTTAGGATTAGTGTTAAAGTGGTGAATTTCAATTACCTTTGACGCTTGGGGACTGAATGCTCTACCTCTAGAAGTTTTCCGTGAAGTTCTACTTTTCCTGGAAAAAAATAAATTGCATTTTATTAGTCAAAAGACTCAATTTTAATGGCTTGCAACCGTGAAGATATTTTTAAAATCATGTTTTTTATTTTACGTATAATGGAAATTACTTAAAATGAACGACATTTACATCGTAAATGAAAATTCATTTGCTAAATGATAAAAGGAGAGAGAGATCCTTGCTAGTTCCTGGAGGTTAAACATGGAAGACAGAGTTGCCCCCTGCACCACGAGCAGGCCTCAGCCGAGCACAGCGAGAAACTCCCTCACTCAGGAGAGCAGGACGGAAACTACACTCGACTCTTACAAACTCTATACACATTAACACACAAAAGCTAATTAATGGTTGGCGTATATCTGATGACGTCTTAAAATGTGTAGTGTTAATCAGAGGAACCTTCGGAACAGACTCCAGGCCACCAGCCCCACACCTGGCGGGTCAGCGTTCATGCCTGCGACAAAGTGAACGCAGTTCTAACAATGGAGCTGGGTTTATAACCCAAACAAGATAGTTTGTAATACTCACAATAACCGAAATTACTTCAAGTACCAAGGAAAATAGGCCTATATGAACGCGAAGAGAGGGTGAACACGACTTGCTCGAGTTAGAGCATTCAAAATACACACAGCGAAACGGATTTGCCAAGAGTTTGAATTGAAACTGATTTTACACTCATCTGACTGTGTGTATAGCCTGTTCACAGAACGGAGCGCTTTTCATTGAAAGGCGGTATGTGGCCTGTTCGAGCAGAGACTGGCCACTTTGTATCCTCGGCGCGGAAAACCTGCGGTTTAAAAAAAAAACCAACCGGTCAAATGGACACACACTTCCCCAGACACCATCACTCCCTCACACAGCATTTCAGCCGCAAAGCGCCTAACACGCCTTGTGCGAGTGTGCACATATTAGAGGGATACAAAATGCCAAAATTAAAATTAGTCTCCATTCTCACCTGAAAGTGTGTCAATGGCCTTCATCGCGATCTTTTCGTCGGGGCAGTCCACGAACGCGTAGCCACTTTTGACTAAAAAGGGCGCGCTGAACGGTATCTTCCACTGCTCAAAGATAGTTTCCAAGTCGAGCGCGCTCGTCTGCTCGCTTACGTTACCGATGTATAGCTTGTTCATGTTGCTGCACGGTCAGAGAAAGAGCAGAAAGAAAGAGCGACCGCGTTTGCAAAAGAGCAGCCCTTGTTAATCGCGTCCCTCGGACGGCCAGTGCTGGGAGAGAGCGGCGCGCTGTCCTGTCTATCAGCCGGAGCGGGCGTGTTCTCCTCACTCGCTCCAAAGCTGCCTGGATAGATAGAAGAGAATTATGACGGACAGGAACTGCGCACTGGCTGCCTCCAGGATCTTATTGCATGTCCTCCCTCTCTCGTTCTCAGACTTCAAAAAAAACAAACAAACAAAAAAACTACTTTTTTGTGTGTATCTTTGCCCGAAGTTCTTAACCAATGCGACTGGGGGAAAAAAAAAAGTCACACGTTAATGCAGGCGCCGCCTCCAAACAAAACCGAGGGAAGACAATGGGACCAAAAACCCACGGTTATTCCGTTTTTTTAGTGAGCCACGTGTTCAAACTGCAAATCAACGCCGCACGTGAGTAAGGAGGGCCGCTTGATCAATTAGGATAAGTGCAGGACTTGTGGAAGGATGGCACAGGAGAAAGACTGGAGTATGGATAGAGACTGGATAGTGAAAGAGAGATTGGATTTGAGGTAAAACCTGGCTGTGTGGACTGAGGGATTCCGTGTGGACTCCCGTAGTATTCCTTTCGGCGAACTTTTTTTCCTGGCTCGTGATTGGCTGTCAGTGATGTAGTAAAGCGGCGTGGCGCGCGCCCGCTACACACTACACAACGGGAAGGGCGGGGGGACAAACCTATGGAGGCCTGCCGTATAGGGGCAGAGGGGGAGGGTCTGACATTCATAAAACACATCCTGCATGATGGGGCTCTAAACGCCATTTACTTTACTCGCCTTTATTATATCATGTTAACATTTTACACAGTTAAAATAGTATATTAATACACAGTTTACACTTTTGACTCTTCCTCAAATGCATGGAGTGAAACAGACTACCACACACGTAGTAAGACTACCCCTTGCTCCTTGGCCTATATTTGTATTCTGTGTGCGTGTTATTTGAGTGTGGTAGACAGGAATAGCAGCTGCGTCTTCAGGTTTTATACAAATAGTTGTAATTTGTTGCAGCTGTATCGTTTAATTGTTTAAAAGTTTAATGGTTTCAGTGAAAACCGTATACTCTCCCGCTGCACGTTTGTAGCCTGTAAGGAAAGTGATGTATTTCCAACATGGGAGACTGTAAGAGCGCTAGAACAGCCCTGTATGCTCACAATGAGCCATGCTGCTGCTTGAAGACATAAGACTAATCACTTCCTAAAAGAAACTGGGAAGAAAAAATGGAGCTCGGCGGTCCATAGAAACAGTGAACAATTCCACAGCACGCTTTCATACATATACAGAACACGAATATAAATAGTTCAAGGTGCTTTATAATAAATGCACATTTGTACTACCAAAACTCGGGTTAAACGCATGTGAATAGTAATATAATAAAATAAGAATTAGAACATTTTACGGCCTGCATAAGTGGAATGTTGGACCTGCTCACAGGCGAGGACCACAGCTCACCTTGCACACTGTCATTTTTTTCAGTATTTGTGAATATTTGGTCGTCAAATTCAACATATTTAGTGGTAAGTTCACTGAAGAATTCTCCAGCTGTTTTAGTGAATTTTGAGCCTTCACTCAGAAAGTGCATTTTTGTTTTAGGTGTGATTTTCTGGCATATCCATTTGTTCTTCAAGCAGGCAGGATTGTGTGTTTCTGCTAATCTCTATAGCCAGCCAGTGTTAAAGTCACTACCTATCTCTATGCTTAGGTAGTGTGCCATTGCATCAGCACCTAACAGCACTGCATTTTCTCTGTCGGTTTAGGTGATGTATTATTGCTGTGTCATAATTTGGATGCTTCTGACTGAGTCTGTTGTTTTGTTCTGGTCCTGACACTGAGGTGTTAGTGAGCATAGTGAACAGTGGTGTTTTCAGTTAAAGAATGGCTCAGGATCAGTTGAGTGAGAGGACTGCTGTTTTTACTTAGGTCTAAGTATTCCAGTGCATTATAATGAAGTGTAGGTGTCTCTATTTTAAAGATGCTTCCAAAATTTGGTTGACATTTTATATCTGTATTATTACACGTTGTCTGTTGTATTCCTATACACTTTTAGGAAGCAGGAACAATTTTTTACTTCTAAATTCTAATTGGAATCACCACAAAAAAGCATTGTATGGTACTGAAATCTCTCAGTTCATTCACCACTTGGGAAACATTACCTAAATAAGTGACTAAATAATTGTAACTGAAAGAGTGATTCATTTGTTTTCTTCCTAATACAAATTTATATTTTGTTCACAGAGATCTGCAAAGTTTTTGGAATATCATAACTTTAGTTTTGTTCAGGTTTACTGCCAAAGCCCAAATCTGACATCACTGCTCCAGAATGTCCAGGTTCTACTGTAGGGTCTGTTTAGTAGGAGATATCACAACCAGGTCCTCTACGTACAACATGAATTTGACCTCTGAGACATGTATTTCTGTAATGCTGCTTTGTGACAATGTCCATTGGTAAAAGCTCTATACAAATAAAATTGAATGGAATTGGAATTGAATGTACAATTCGCTACAGAAGAGACCAGGAGCTGCCTAAATCTTTGCCATGAATTAATAAAATTATTAAATAGTATTATGCATAAACAACAGTATTCTCTTACTATGTTCTTGTAAGTAATGAAACTGGCAGAGGGAAAGTTGTTATTTACCTGTCATGTTGTTTTTAATGTACACATTACCCTTTATGAAATCAGACAGCGTTCAATTTCAAGTGTTCATGTCCCCAAGGACAGACACATTTCCCGGAGCCCAGAAATGACACTCCCCTCTGGAAGCGTCTCCTGTTCCAAATGTAATATTTTCCTATTTCCTACGTATTTATGAAATAATATCTTGTTTATTTCCAACAAATCACTATTCCTCCTGAATTCTTTCCCTGGTGTACCACAGGGTAATTTATAAGTATATTATTGCTTTTTGTTTTAAATGAAATAGATAGGTGAAAACCAAGTGAAATATGGAGACTGTTGGTATCCTGGTAGTAGTTAATGTAATGTCCTGGCATATTCTCTGTTTGAATGCTGTTTAGGCGTGCATCGTCATTGAGTTGTTGAAGGGTGATTGTGAGCCAGGTGCATGTCAGGTGGGAGGGAAAATCCACTAGAGACATGCACATACACTTTGAATGGTGGCAGGATAGAAGGCTTTATGGATGACATAGAATGTTATGTGCGCCAAGGCTGGTGTCAGGGAGTATTTGGTGGGCATCTCTTGCTTTTTGTTGTTTGATCTGGAAAATGTTTGTTCTTTTTGTAAGGTGCCAAAAGCCCAACTGGCTAATCATGGAAAGTCTGGTGATTTACATATTTATGATTATATTTACCAACATATTTACAACTCAACCGGCTAGGTTAGCAAGCGTATCAGTATTAATTACTTTTGATTAACTAGTAGCCAGTGTGTAGCATTTTACTGTTGTATCTATTACAATCCTATGTTTTATTTTATTTTATTTATTTGGTAGTTCTTCTCTTACCCCATGTTGGCACTGATTGTTGTTGTTGTTGTTGTTGTTGTTGTTGGGGGGGGGGATAGTTCAAGGTTTTCCCCCTCATTGTGTCCCATTAAAATTTCTTTGTGACCGCAGTTTTGTATCTGCTCTTCTCTCTGCCCCTGTAATAACAGCTGCTTTGTAGACTTTGGTGTTAGGTTTACTGGCTAATGTTAGTTGCTCATTTTTATGTTTTTGTGAGAGACCTTTTTATATTTACTGTCAATGTTAATTTTTTGTTTGTTGTTGATTTCTATTAGCTATGTAATTTTAAAATGAAAAACAAAAACAAACACCCAAACAATTCAGAGATCACACCTAATATTAACCCCCATTTCCCTCTCTCTGACACTCACTCTCACTCTCTCACTCTGACACACACGGACACACGAAGTGGGAAACATATGAAGCGCTCCGATTGGTTGGTATGAAAAACCAATCAGAAAAGAGCGTCTCGCCCCTTGCCACGCCCACCGGCGCACACAGCAGAGTTCATTCATTGGTCCCTCTGGTGCTATTCGATACGAATCCGGGCGGGAGAAAAGGCGACTTTCTCCTTATAGATGAGTTTGTATTTTGACGTTATAGTATTCTTACTCTAGTAGTTTAGTCTATAACGACGTCGTTATACAGTTTTCTCTCCACAGATTTTCCTAATGGAAAATAGTATGTCTTGTCTTACAGTAAGGTGGCCACATGATGTGTATTTAGTGAAGCCTCAGTACCTGCGCGCGTTGCTGTGCGTTTATTCTGATTTTTTAAATTGTTTTATTCTATGTGTATTTTAAAACATATTTAATATGACTTTTTTTTATATAGCCAGTGCTAATGTGCCAGTGGCTCGTTGTGCGTGTGTGTATGTGTGTGTGTGTGTATGTGTATGTGTGTATGTGTATGTGTGTGTGTGTGTGTGTGTGTGTGTGTGTGTGTGATATGGACGTTGCTCCGCCCGGTATCTGACAGTTTCTATAGGCTGCATTGTCTCCTGGTTTGTGCGCGCGCATTTAACATGGGATTCTTGTAGGAAGAACAGTTTTTAAACCTAAAAATCGGTTTCACCTACAATAATTAAATTAATATATTTAAATTTCAAACGTCAGTTTAGGGTACTTATAATCTTATAGAGTCAGGGCTAAGTGTTGAGGGTCTATAGACTGTAAGACTATAGCAACAGGCTGCCGATGGCGTGGAGAGAAATAATGTCTCCTGCGTTTCCGATAGGAATATGGACTTAAACCCATTTGTAAGTCGACCGTCTTTTTTCGTACTAACTGCTTGTTGTGTCTGAATTTGAAAACGATCGGAATGAAAGATTTCGCCCCGATTTAGTCGCCTAATACGGGTCCCAGTGGTGTAATCATTCGGATGTATGGATGTTTTCTGTGCAAGCGCCATGTTTGATTCAAATGAAAGGAAATGTTGCTGAGAAGTTCACTAGCTCGCAAAGCGCCTGTCTACTTTGATTTTTAAGTTAGAAGGAGTTGAAGGAATCCATCCGCATATTTCTTTACACTAATTGTCTCCTTAAGTCGATCTTTTCCATATTTTCGTCAGTTTTTCGGAAGTTCTTCAGTGTAGTCGGTCCATAGGCTAAAATGAGAAAATGGCGGTGCATATTAACACTGAACTCTGGTCCACTGTGTAAAAGACTAAGATCAGACTATTTCTGTTTGTTTAACCTATTCAGCAAAATAATACATTTTATAAGCAACAATGACACAAGTTATCTGCCTAATAAAGTTCGCTTGTTTAATTTTAGACATTGTCTGGTTCATTCACTTGAATTTGGCAGAATCCTTTCACACTGGAAACATTTACCACAAACGATCACTGTAAAATAATGTTAGTTCTTAATTTAAATGGGTTATTAGTTATTTTAGTACATTATTCTGTGGTACAAATGTTGAAACGAAAATTAACTGGGGCTATTTAATTTATAGGATGGACATTCATTTGTAGGAAGAATCACATGTTTTGTAATGTGCAAACTTTTGTAAAAAAAAAAACAAAAAAAAAAAAAACAAATATCTAGACTTTCTAGTTGCTCTCTTGACATTCAGTCCCAAATGAATGTCAAGAGAGCAACTAGAAAGTCTAGATATTTGTTTTTACAAATGTTGCACATTACGAAACAGGTTATACAAACCATGTCAAATTCCCCACTCGGTCACAGAGAATATGGGCATTTAACATTTACTATTTAAATGTTTTTTGTTCTCATGTAAGATATGTATGTATGTACCAAGAGCACCTTAAAGAAAACCACAACAAATTCCTTGTGTGTCTGCGCGCACACTTGGCGAATAAAGCTAATTCTGATTCTGATTCTGATTCTGATTAACCTTTTTCTGAGCAGTATATGTATCTAGCATAACAAACAACTGCATGCAGAATTCAGTGGACGTATAACTGTGCAATGACACACACTTTGTTTTTAAAAAGTGATGAATACATATAAAATTTAAAAAAAAATTCAATTGCAGTTCAAGTGCGTAAAAGCTAACTAAATATCAGATTGTGGTTTAAGAATGAAACTATTGATAGCTAATAATCTAGAACACTTCCAACATCTGTGTGTTTATATAGTGGTTAAACACAACACCCACTATACATCTTTTAACTATATATTTTCAACAGTCTATAACATTGGTATTGATATAAATGCCATGCAATGTAAATGATGTAAATGTTTGATGTAAATACCATGCAGATCTTTATTCTTATATCCTCTTCTTTACATTGCAGTAATCAATCCTGAAACCTCAAACAAATCCTTGTACATCTTGTACTTCAATCTCATTCTGTTCTCAAACGAGCTGTAATAATAAATTATCAGATAAAATAGGTCTGGTGGTAATTGCAACTGTTTCAAATTGAAGTATACATGATTGTAGAATGTTTGTAGACTGTCTACCACACAAAAAACAGTATACATGAGTCCAGTAAAGGCAGATCCTATTGTCTTAAGGAGCTTTACAAACCCCCTAAAAAATAAATTAATTTCAGATAAATATATTATCTGAGTAAAAAATAAATACATTTCTGTTTAGACTTGCTGACTGAATATGATCAGATGCAGTAGAATTGAGATCAACAATATCAACTGTTTACATGCTTGATAAAGTTGAAACGAAAAATTTAAACCAGAATGTATATTTGGTTTACTTACTTTATTTTTGTTTAATGACTGAATTGGTCAAACCATCAATGTTGGTAAACCAAAGAAAAAACTTTTCTGTAAACTAAATTGTGTGGTGACATAAATCACAAATATTATTTTGTCAATGTTTACAGTTTATATCAGGATGCTTTTTTAGATAAATGGGGGAAAAAAATCCAGATCTGGATATGCACATAATGGCATAAAAGATTTACAATGGCAGTATTTCTGCTTTCAACTAGAGGTTTGCAAGGAATATTGACATATAAATAATAACAACCTAATGTTTATCTAGGGTGTACAGATTAAAATGAATTGATTGATAAGATGCAATAATTAAAAATCTCATTACTGTTATTATAAGCTGCTAATGCTCCTAATAAGTATTTCAGTCAGTGTCTGATTAGCGCATCTTTATTTCAGTGTATGAAACAAAGTATTCAAGAGCATTGACAAAACACAGCTGAATGCATGTTGAAATTTGAAGGTGTAAAACATTTGTGTGTGTGTGTGGGTGTTTGTCATATCACTTTAATGCAAGGAGTTGCAGCTTCCTCCTGGATGTCAAATGTAACGCAGTTTAGTTGTTAGAATTTAAATGACTTTAAAATGTATATTTATTATACATATTTTTTCTGAACGTCTGAGTCTGAATGAGCATGATGTAGTGTATCCAGTCATGGGCATGGCATTAATTATGTGGTGGATTTTAAAATAGTTTAAAATAGTTTAATAAGTAAGGAATAAAACATGAGCATGCTGTTATAGCAAAATAATCAGCGAGGGGGTGGTGTGATGTTACCATAATGAAGATGATCAGTTTCCTACGACAACACAGTCAGAATTGATAATTCAAGAGTGCTGTGGTGTAACATCAATGGCATAATTATTCTGATTGGTATAATTAAAATTTATATCATTTTATATAGTAGCACATCTCAGACAGTAGTTCCAGCTTCATGGCAAATCACAGGTTTATCTTAATGTGTGCATACTTATACATATTTACACTCACCATCCACTTTATTAGGAACACCTGTACACTTGCACCTCATGCTGCAGCAGCACAATGCAAAAATCATGCAGATACAGGTCAAGAGCTTAAAGTAATGTTCATATCTGAGGCTATCATGGGCACAGACTCACCCAAACTGGACAGTTGAAGATTAGAAAAAAATCACCCGGTCTCAGGAGTAGAGCCCAATGTGGTCTTCTGCTGTTGTAGCCCATCCACATCAAGGTTTGATGTGTTGTGCATGCTGATATGCTTGTCTGCTCACCACGGTTGTAAAGAGTGATTATTTGAGTTACTATAGACTTCCTGTCAGCTCAGACCAGTCTGGTCATTCTCTGATCTCTCTCATCAACAAGATGCTTCAGCCTGCAGACTGTTCGCTCACAGGATGTTTTTCCACACCATTTTGTGTAAACTCTAGACTGTTGTGTGTGAAAATCACAGGAGATCAGGGAGAGAGTGTCTCCATACATAGGGGACTATGTTTGCCAGAACCACGTTGGTTGTGCCTTCATCAGTGGACGTCCACTCTTCAGTTGGTCTGCAACACTTCCAGTCTTTTTGAATTTGTTAATAAGTTTGGCAACAGTGTCTTGTACAATGTCGCCATGTTTCCTGTTAAAGTCCATCGCAACTTCAGCTTCCCTATCCAGCCATGAGAATGATTTCAATACATTCTTCTTTTGTCAAAGGCATTCTTAAAGACTATCTGCATTTTGCTAAAAAGTGTTAATTTCCTCTATGTATGGAGACTTTTGGGACATCCTGTATGTATGTGTGTGTATGTAAATATACATATATATATATATATAAAACCTTGGGTAACCATGGACAATCAACTGTCCTTTTCCTCTCACATAGCTAATCTGACATGCTCATGCTGATTTCTCCTTTATAACATCAGAAGGATTCGTCCATTTCTTTCCACACAGGCCACTCAGGTGCTTGTTCAGTCCCTTGTTTTTTCGAGACTGGACTACTGCAACTCACTCCTGGCAGGTCTGCCTCTGAGTGCCATTCGACCTTTGCAGTTGATCCCGAATGCAGCTGCACGACTGGTTTTCAACCTTCCTAAGTTCTCCCACACCACCCCATTGCTACGCTCCCTCCACTGGCTTCCTGATTTAAAACACTGACACTTGCCTACAAAGCCAAAAACGGACCAGCACCCACTTATCTCACAGCACTTATCACACCTCGCACTGCACCACGCTCCTTCCGATCCTCTAGCACTGCTCGAATGGTCCCACCGTCTCTCAGGGTACAAGGAAGGCCTGCGTCAAGACTCTTCTCTGTTCTGGCACTGAGGTGGAGGAATGAACCTCCCCTAGATGTCCGAACAGCTGAGTCACTGGCAGTCTTCAAACGACGTCTAAAGACTTACTTCTTTCTGAAGTACTTAAATTAGTGCTTAAAAAAAACAACTTTGTATTGTCTTAATGCTTGTTACTATATTACCTCCCCAACAGAGTTTTTGGACTGATGGTATTCTTAGTTTGTGACCTAGCAAACCAGTATCAGAATGTATTTATTGGTAGAGACTTCAAAGCATTTTTGTAAGTCGCTCTGGATAAGGGCGTCTGCCAAATGCCATCACTGTATATATACATATATACATATACATACATATATGTATATATATATATATATATATATATATATATATATATATATATATATATATATTAGATAGATAGATAGTACGGTACTGTTCAAAAGCAAAGATGCCCTCAAAAATAATGAAATTAAATGTTTTTACATTTAAAAAAAATACTGTAAAGAGCAGTAAATTGTAATAAATGAATCAAAGTCAATATTTAGTGTGATGACCCTTTGCTTTAAAAAAGAAATTAGTAGTCTCAGGTACAATTTCTGCAGTTTTATAAGGAAATTAGCTGGCAGAACCAGCCATAATTCTTCTGGAGACTTTGACTGTTGCACTTGCTTCTTATTATTGCAGTGAAACCCATTAGCCTTCATTATGTTTTTTGTTTTTGGATGTGATTTTTGCCAGATTTGCTCCAGGTTCTTCAGGTTGGTTAGATGTTGTTTGTTGACTGCAATTTTCAAACAGTGCCACAGATTCTCAAAGGGATTCAAATATGGTCTTAGACTTAGCCACTGTAGGACAATCACCTTTTTCTTTTTAACCATTCCTGCATTGCTTTGGCCTTGTGTTTGGGACAATTGTTCTGCTGAAAGGTAAAGTTTCTCACAAGCTTTAGTTTTTAGCAGGCTTAAGCAGGTGCTCTTGTAATATCCCACTATATTTTGCTCCATCCATTCTCCCTTCAATTTTAACAAGAAGCCCAGGTTCTGAGGATGAAAAGCATTCCCAGAGTATGATACCGTCACCATCATTTTTCACTGTAGAGGTGGTGTTAATTGAGTTATGGCCTGCATTAAGTTTGCACCACACATAACGTTTTGAAACTTGCCCAGATACAGTATCTCGATCTTGGTCTCATCACACCAAAAAAAAAAAATCTTCACTGGGTCATTCTCATGCTTTCATATGGCTCTTCCTGAGCAATGGTTTCTTTCTAGCCACCCTCCCATACAGTCCTCAATTATGTAGAGCTCTTGAAATAGTTGTCTGGTGCAACTTCACTCCACTCTCAGCCACTATACTCTGCAACTCCTTCAGAATGACTGTTGGCCTCACTGTGGCTTCCCTCACCAGTCTCTGTCTTGTTTTTGCTCTGGGTTTTGAGGGGCTTCCTTGTCTAGGTAGTGCTTGTCTAGGTAGTGCTTTTTAGAAATTTTGCCAGCTTCAGCATGCCTTATGAAAATAAATGCGAGACCTATCTATCGTGTGTGTGTGTGTGTGACTTTTTTGTAAAAAAAAAAACAAGAAGAAGGAGAAATAAGAGAAAACGTGGAAGAAGGATTGGTTGGTAGAAGTGGTCAGTGAGGATTTTGCAAACCAATGGCATATAGCAACAAATGTAGCTATTATACATTGTGCACTGCCAGGAATCATGACTTGTTTATTTTTATTTAAAATACATAGTTGTGTAATTATGTACTAACAAACATTTGGGTATGACATGCCAAATAATTTACTAAAGAACCAATATTATTGTGTTATATTTTGCTCCTACCCTCCAATAGATGGGTGATAAACTGGATTCAGAGAACTTCTGTGCATGAGAACAGATCAATTTGATTTTCTCTCAAACTTTCACTGACTGTTTCTCAGTGTTGTTCTTACTACTTAGTCACTGAGGGGTTCACACTCTACAGTTCATCACAGAGAATATCACAGATGTAGGAACATTGCCAGCAAACTCCCAAAAATGCTGTGGTGCCCAAGCTTTCATGTCATCACAACCTGCTTATCCAGCAGGCTCTGACCCTAATGCAAATTTGGGAGACCTTTTCCCATAGAAGGTCACTTGAGGTTATTTGCCAAATAGCCTTCCATAAACGATAAGACTGTCTCTCCAAAAACTTGGTACAATGGGATAAAAGAATATCACCAAATATATTCTTTTTAACATATCAAATTAGAAAATTGCTTAGGACATTCATTACCTCTTTTTTTATGTACTGTGGTGTTTGTGTGGTGGTCGCATGCTCCATGACACTGTAATCCTTCTGTTTTTCTTAAAAGCACAGGGAAAGATCATGCTTAGAACTTTAACGCAAGTTCCACAAATGTACAACACTCCTGTTTCATGATCTTGTCATCTGATGAACATACATAATGTTTTCTCCAAAGCACAGTCTTTAGGGAGGTGGGAATTGAAATTGCACCCCAGGACATCCCTTTTGGACGACCTATCTACTTATCTACAGAACCACTCATCAGTGTAAAGCCAGGAAGCTCACATTCCACTGTGAATTGTCTTATCAATCAGTTATATTCATTACATTTGTATATACACTGCCTGGCCAAAAAAAAAGTCGCACAATCTAATATTTTGTTGCACTGCATTTAGCTTTGATTACGGCACGCATTCGTCCTGGCATTGTTTTAACAACCTTATGCAACTTCACAACATTTATTTCCATCCAGAGTTGCATTAATTTTTGGCTGAGATCTTGCATTGAGGACAGGAGAGTCTAACCACTCCGTAAAGTCTTCTCCAGCACATCCCAAAGACTTTCAATGGGGTTAAAGTCAGGACTCTGTGGTGGCCAATTCATGTGTGAAAATGATTCCTCATGCTCCCTG
>CM040482.1:14058773-14082195 GCA_022758105.1 Pangasianodon gigas
CCAGGTAAAGTTATCAACTGTATAATTAATGAGACTTGAGCATACTTTTAGCAAGTATACTTGCTTATACAAGGCACTGTATGGCTTTTGCCTCTTTACCATCATCCATGCATTCAGAGTAAACAAATGTGAATCCTAGTGAGTGGCCCATGTGTTGGTCATAGTCTATGTTGGGAGATGTCTCCCTGTTTTTGGTAAGAGTCTGTACACAATCTCTTTCAATGAGGCCTGTAAAGACATGAGAACCAGTTATACACACTGAAATTATGTAGTTCTACAAGCCCAGTTAGTTCTCTTTAAGTTCAATCTGGAAATTTATTTTAGATCATACAAATAGAGCTTGTTTTGGTCTTTCTGATCTACAGTTCATCCAGCATTTCTGGCTACTCTTTACAGAAAATAATCTTTATTATAGGCAAAGTTCATTTATTCTCAGTGCTAAGCACTGCTCATGCATGTTTACGTTTGTTAGAAACAGGTGTATTTGTCGTTTCAAATTATTACAAACCCAGAAGGGAAGAAGGGTTTAGCATTTTCATTAAACATCACAATACTCCCTCTAGTGGACTCATGCGTGAAACGTGATCATTCATATTCCTGCACTTTCCAGTGGAAACTAACAGCATTTATTAAACCCACCAGAGGTGACAAAATGACCCCTCTAGAGGCAAGTATAGACAGAATAGTAGATATGCAAGTGTATATTTTTCATTACCATCAACACCCAAGTTTTGCTTATTAAAAAAATTTAAATATTGTGTTGGAAAAAAAAATTATACAGCATGTCTAATTTTAAGATCAAAAGGTCATATATTAATTTATGAATTGTGTCAGGGAGTTTAAACACAGGCAGCATTTTTGCAAAATTAATTAGAAGTGTTGTGACTTTATCATACTTTATACACACACACACACACACACACACACATATATATATATACAGTCAGGTCCGGAAGTATTTGGACAATGACGGAGTTTTTGTGATTTTGCCTTTATACACCACAATGGATTTGAAATAAAACAATCAAGATGTGATCGAAGTGTACACTTTCAGCTTTATTTTAAGAGGTTCCACAAAAATATGGCATTTACCATTTAGGAATTCCAGCAATTTAAGCAAAGTACTTCCATTTTCAGGGGCTCAAAGGTATTTGGACAATTGACTGACAAGAAAGTTAATTGACCAGGTGCGGTCCATTCCCTCGCTACTTCAAGACAAATGAAGCAGATAAAAGGTCTGGAGTTGATATCAGGTATTGAGTTGGCATTTGGCAGCTGTTCAACTGGAGCTACCAATATGAAGTCCAAGGAGATCTCAATGCAAGTGAAGGAGGCCATCATTAGGCTGAAAAAACAACATAAATCTGTAAGAGAGATAGCAAAAACCTTAGGTGTGGCCAAATCAACAGTTGGGTACATTCTTAAAAAGAAAGAAAGCACTGGTGAGCTCAACAACATCGAAAGGCCTGGAAGACCACAGAAGACCACAGAAGACAACTAAAGTGGATGATCGCAGAATCCTTTGCTTGGTGAAGAAAAACCCCTTCACAACATCAACAGAAGTCAAGAATACTCTGGAGAAGGTAGGCGTATCATTGTCAAAATCTACAATCAAGAGATGCCTTCATGAATGTAAATACAGAGGGTTTACAACAAGGTGCAAACCACTGGCAACATTCAAGAACAGGAAAGCAAGATTAGACTTTGCCAGAAAACATCTAAAAAAAGCCTCCCATGTTCTGGAATAAGATTCTTTGGACTGATGAAACCAAGATTAACTTGGAGAGAAAAGTATGGCGAAAGAAAGGAACAGCTCATGATCCAAAGTACACCACATCATGTGTCAAACATGGTGGAGGCAGTGTTATGGCATGGGCATGTATGGCTGCCAATGGAACGGGCTCACTGGTGTTTATTGATGATGTGGCTGCTGACAGAAGTAGCAAGATGAATTCTGAGGTGTATAGGGCTATACTCTCTGCTCACATTCAGCCAAATGCTACAAAACTGATAGGATGCCGCTTCACAGTGCAGGTGGATAATGACCCTAAACATACTGCAAAAGCAACTCAAGACTTTTTGAAGCCAAAGAAATGGAATATTCTTCAATGGCCAAGTCAGTCGCCTGATCTCAACCCAACTGAGCTGCTTTTCACTTACTGAAGACAAGACTGAAGGCAGAAAGACCCACAAACAAGCAGCAACTGAAGGTGGCAGCAGTGAAGGCCTGGCAAAGCATCTCCAGGGAGGAAACTCAGAATCTGAGTTTTGAGAACATGGGCTCCAGACTTCAGGCAGTCAGTGACTGCAAAGGATTTTCATCCAAGTATTAAAATTATGGTTATATTTACAATTATGTCACTTTGTCCAAATACCTTTGAGCCCCTGAAAATGGAGGCACTTTGTTGAAAATCTAATTTACATAACAAAATCTACCTTTGAGAACTCGTCTTTGTATTTTTGTCCTATCTTGTCCTACAGTGCTGGTGTCAAACTACTCAGGGGAGTGAGACCTTCAATAATTATCAAAAACATTTTGACATTTGTTAACAATATGGCCACCACATGCCAATCAACTCCAGTGAAGCAGATCCTAATTTACTCAAACAGCTATAAATTGTGACAAGGCATTATTTTCCTTGAATGTCTCCCTAATTTAGTCATGGCCAATTCCCAACCCACTCCCCCTATCATATGGTAGCTACCAACTTGTAAGGGTGAAAGCTAACTTGTGAAGCCAGCCAACCTTTTTGAATTGCTGCTTATGCTGCATCACGGGAAGGCGTAACACACTTCCTCACACTTCCCCCTTCAGCATTACAGATGCTCATGATTGGACAGTGTTGCTGTGATTGACAGGGGAGAGAGTCATGGGAGCCAGGACAAGACTTTGGTCCTATATAAGGGACAGAGTTAAAGTCAGCTAATTGTTTCTCAGGAATGGATCCGTCCAGTTAAGCTGAAATTTGGTATACTACATCTCATCATGAACCTTGAGTGGTTGGTCCCTCACAGGATAATAATCGATGCAGACTCAGCCTGGTCTCTGGGGGCACTATTCAGATTTTTGCACTTAAAAACAAGCATATCTCTTATAAAAGGACATCTCCTTTTATAAGATATGCTTGTTTTTAAGTGCAAAAAAAAAATTTAAAAAAATACAGTGAAGCCTCTTTTCATTTGTTTCCTTACACCATAAAAATGTGCATTTTGCACCGTTTAGCTCCACCCACTCAAATTTATGATTTAATATTTAATTTCATGAAATTTTATGCATGCTATGACCCTCAGAAACACCTGAAAAAAGTATTAATGTTTGATGTGTTACCTTGACAACACTATGATATCAAAAATCCTTTCATAATTTTACATCAGCCTTGTCTTGACATTATTCTGGGGATATTATAGTGTCCTCAGTGTCTTGGCATAATGTTGACCAAGTTTGGTGAAAATCACATGAATGCCCTAGGAGGATTATTTAAAAGTTCACCGCATGCACTTTTCCCAAAATCCAAAATGGCCGACTTCCTGTTGGGCGGAGCTAAGGATTGTCAGTGCGAAAGTTGTTCAGGTCGATGAGAACAATATGTGTACTGAATTTCGTACATATACATACAAGTATGTCCAATATATGCACCAAGTTTATGTACTATGTAAAAGGGATCGCTGCAGAGCCCCCCACCACGCCCATGAGCTACATGGCATTTCATGAATTTTTGAGCATGTTAAGGGCCCCAAAAGTCCCCGAAACCTTGAAAAAAATATATATATAATAATAATAATAATAATAATAATAATAATAATAATAATAATAATAATAATAAAATAATCCTTAGGAAAACAATAGGGAATAGAGAATTCTAATACTGTATACTATTATTTAAAAACTTACACTACAAACCTAACAACTGGTTCTAATATTAATACTGAAATGAGCATAGGCTGAAACATGCAACATGTCAAATTATAGCATTTGCACATTTAGATAATCTGGCATTAAGTCTTGCTTTGCTATGGCCACCACACATTAGCGCACTGTCTCACTTTGGCCACACCAATCAAAATGTTCTGGACCCAAAACTGCTCCTGGTTAACAAGGTTCACCTCTACCGGGTTAGTGCAGGGGTTGGTCATCTCTTGAGCATCTTTCCAATTAGTCCTATGGTTGTGGTTCCCATTTTTCAGGTGACTCTCAATGCCCCTGGTGATTAAGAAGAGCGAAACAGACATGCTAGTTACACATACAACTGTTGTTGAATACCCAGATAACTGCCAGGCTTCCTCATCATTTGGATCCAGCACCAACCCAGCAAGAAGGTGTCAGGGAAAGATAGCTGTTTGACAGCTCTATTTATTGCATACTGCATCGTACATATCTTTATGACTTTGTTGATGGACTCAGCATTTGCACTATGTGGGGTTCATAGAACCACAGTAACATACATTTACTGCCAGAATTTACTGTCTTCTTCATTTGGCCACATTCTCATCATCACAATATCACCTCTACTGCTATACACATGGAAAACTCTTTGCATGTTAAAAGCAGGAATTTATCATCCAGGAAGGACATCAGCTGAACAATGATCATAAACTTTGCAGCTCTTCTGTGTGGTTAAAGATTGGTGAATAAGGTGGGAGGAAACGTGACTCTGTCATTGAATGGACAGAAAATCAGTGCATGACTGCAAGGGGAACACTGTGAAACGCTGTGTAAACTAATGCAGCTACAAATGATCTACATGTTTGGCCTGTTTCTTTACCTCAAGCTTTAGCCCTCTAGAGAAGTCATATGAAAATTAAAAACAATATTCTGTATTGTACAGTCCAATTTAGGATATGTGTTTCAGCAGTCAAGCATACAAATGGCTGCACATACAGTGAGTTTACTGTTTCCCTGTCTCTTGGTCTCTAGAACAATTACATTTTGATTGTTGTTCAATATAGTATTTATTCCTCATCTAACTTGTATCTAATTTCTCTTGGCATCCAAACTCCAATCCTTTATGGTTTGAACTTGAGTGTAATCAGTTTTGAAACAACGTATGCAAACACTTTCAAACTGGACTAAACAAATAAATAGTTTTGACAATGATAGAGCTAGGACAAGAAACATACAAAAAAATTCTGAAAGCTGTATTCACTGAGTGCATTTTTTGGTCAAAGAGATGAAAAACACATGTACAGTTTGGTCCATAAACAGCACTGTTGTGCTGCGTGAATCATTTTGAAAATGTCAACTTGATACTGAAGAATGCCTGTTAAAAAAGACAAATGTACTGCGCTGTTACTAGAATGTGTTGAATGATGTGAGACCTTTAAAATTTCTAGTGAGGTGTGGCGTTCCATTTATCAAGTGTTACACAAAGATATTTTTAAGTTTAATTTTGTATTCATTTTAAAAATATAATATGATAAAAGGTTTCATGATATACAAATTCAATACTGGCAAAAGCAAACTGATGTATTCACAAAACTTGATAGGTTTTGATGAGCCACTTTAGGACAATCTCTCTAAACATGACCTTAGATAGCTTAATTTAAAACAACCAACTAATACATAATTTCTTTAACATGCAATTGGTGTTACTGTTTGCAGGGATTTATGAGCTAGTTCTTAAAGAATCCAAATAAAATAAGGTTTGATTTTAATTAAAGACAAATTCAGAACCACCTAAGCATGTGTGATGATAATGAGATCAATTCACCAGATTAAGCATTATTGTTCTACAGTGTCCACCAAAATAAATAGTACTCTTAGTAATGAGATGCAAACTATGCCTTTGTTGTTAATATTCCACTGAACAATTAAAAAATCTAACATTTAATATTTTACTCTCAATATTTCTGAAGCAGTGTTTAAAGGTGAGCCAAGTTATTCCTCTTCAGTAATGCTTTATCCTGGTCAGGGTCATGGTAGCATTATAATTTTTTGCATTATGATACTATCATTTCATTGGTCCCTGGAGGACTAGTGGTTAGGCCTTGGCGCCCT
Organism: Pangasianodon gigas; assembly: GCA_022758105.1. NCBI lineage: Eukaryota > Metazoa > Chordata > Actinopteri > Siluriformes > Pangasiidae > Pangasianodon > Pangasianodon gigas. Next base: position 14,064,769 of record CM040482.1, read on the forward strand.
CACCGCCACGCCCCGGGTTCAATTCCGGACCAGGGAACCAACCCCAGCCACTTCCAGTGCCAGTCCCAAGCCCGGATAAAACTGGGGAGGGTTGCATCAGGAAGAGCATCCGGCATAGAAACTTTGCCAAATCAAATATGCGGACCAGTGATCCGCTGTGGTGACCCCTAACAGGAGCAGCTGAAAGAAGAACAACATACTATCATTTCATTATCGCTCATTATTGTAGAGGCTGCCAGTGAATTTGAACCAATATTTGTACTTATTTCTATATTAATGCAGTTCAAAATAAAAACAAGCATTATATGATGGGAAAAGCACTTTTGTATTCAGTGCCCCTATTTCAGGAAATAATATTTAATTCCTTACAAAACATATCTAACCACACTGCAGATGTACTTTTCAAAATCTTTCCACCTTTTTTGACAGAAGGAACAGTGAATGGAAGGTTCTAAGTTCATATCCCAGGACTGCAAGAAAGTGCTGGGTCCTTGAGTCAGACTGATCAGCCAAAATCTGCTCAGCTTTGTGCTTGAATTGAATTTTGTTTGTTGTCACTTTGGACAAAAGCACTCACTCACACACTTTCAGTAACCTCTTTATCCCAATCAGGGTCACAGTGGATCTGGAGCCTATCCCAGGAACACTGGGCGTAAGGCAGGAATACACAGGGAAGACAGTAACCTGAGCTCAGGATGCAATCCAGGATGCTGGAGCTGTAAGTCAGCAGCACTATCTGCTGCACCACCATGCCTCCTTGAATAAAAGCATCTGACAAATAAATATTTGTAAAATCTAGCAATCTCTAAGTCAGTCACTTTGAAAATACTAGTTTTGATTAAGCAAAGAGAACACATCAAGACTTGGTATGACTGATATTGGCACTTGTTTTATTACACTGACAGCCAACATGGCATGAGGAGTGCTTCAGCACTGAGAAACCCTAAAGCTCCAAGCAGGACCTGTCAATATTTGGTCCCACAATTACAGAGGGGAGGCATTTGTGGCCTAGTTTTGGCAATTCGTGAATAGGATTAATTAAAGATTTAGTAAGTCTAACCACAAACTATGTCTATACCCTGCTACATATTTTTCTGCCAAACTGGACTCAGTTTTATATTATAAAAGTGAACTAGTTCCCAGTGAACACTGTTGTCTCACATGTGCATAAAGACTTCATTAAACCAACATATAAAATTTGCTTGATTTGCGCATGTGCTTTTCTTGCTGAATATAAGTGAATATGAGAATATAAGTGCACAAATTCTATTAACAATAACATGCAGTGATGCAGCTATTGTAAAGCAATCCTTTTACACTGTTCTGCTGATTCCCTGATCTGGACTATCCTGGAAAGATTTTTCCTCTTCTATGCAACAACATGTGCTTATTCCAACATCATATACACACTCACCGGCCACTTTAATAGGAATAACTGTGCCCCTACTCATTAGTGCAATTATCCAATAAGCCAATCATGCGTCAGCATTGCAATGCATAAAAGCATTAAAATAAAAGGTTTTTTTTTTTTTTTTATGTTAACCCCATCACAAAGCCCTGGAAACACTGAAAATACAGGGCTGCAGGAAAAAGAATTCATTTTTCATTCACAAATTCTAACAAATAGCAATTTGCAGAACATAACTTTATTCAACTCCTGAATTACGCACCCTGTAGAAGCTTTCTGAGTTTCTATCTTCGATTTAATGTGGCTGAGTAAGCAAGCTGTTTCAAAGCAGTGACCTCTTTCCCAAATCATGAAACTGTTATTTACATTTAACAATAATAGCCATCTAATAATATTTTATCAAATTTATTTCCAGTTTGGGGTTGGGTAAAATATAATAGAAGCTCCACTATTCAGTGTCACGTAAATGAACTTCTAGGTCCTGGGAGCAGGGTTGTCAGGTTCCTTGTATAATGGCTGTGTATTTCAAATCAGAAATGCACTGTTAACTTGCTTCCTGTGAAAAGACTGAGAAAAAGAAATGAAAAGTGTCTAACTTTTCCTATGCCTGAACATTCTGGGCCAGTCACAGTCCCAATGCATACACCTAGTCTAAAGCAATTTGGCAAGCTTTCTTAAAAACAAAACAAACAAAAAAAATACTCTGCCTACTATTTGGTTCTGTATACATATTTCGTTTAGGACACATTTTCAGTTCAATCCGAATAAAGTATTGATACTTGGTTACATCCCTAATAGAAATATTTATATGTATATACACACACACACGCACACACACACAATATATCAGTCTTGGAGTCATGGTGCAACCACAGTGTCAATGGTGCCACCCATAAGCCACTAGCTCCCAGATTACGTCAGTGGTTGGGGCGGCAGCTGATTGCTGTGAGCGTTTGTGCCTGATTCGTTCTGTTTAGTGGATCTGTGCATGACAGTCCCTGTCATGTGAGAAGGGCTGTGAACTGATGTGTTCACTGTAGCATCCAGCCTGTTCTCCAGCTTCACCAAACGGTCCAAGATGTCATCCAATAGCACGGCAATGGTCCTTTTCAGATCAGCTAGGGTATAAGGTGACAAAATATTTAATATAGAAATTAATATTTAAACTCTGGCAAGAAAATTAATTAATTAATCACATCACTGAATTTATGCATCTCTCTTTTGATGTCCTCAGAACAATGACTGATTAATATCAGTTACAAAGTGCAGCTTCACTCACAGCTGCTGGGTTCACATTAAAACTTGTCACACAAGCTGGGTAACTCTTTGCTAAACAATCAAAGCACACTGAAGCACAAACCAACATCTCCCTGATAACCTTACTTACTTACTAACCTTTACTTACACAACTATCTTGCTACCAGTGATGCCCAAGTTCTTTGCCTGGCTGCACTCTACTACTCTAAGCTTACCATACAGGTTGACTTCACAAATGTATCAGGTGCAGCAGCAATGCTGGAGTTTTAAAACACTGTGTACACTTATTTGATGCTTTATTAGACACATCTACTTTGTAAGTGTAGTTAGAGACCATAGCTCATTATTTTTCATGCACAATGTGTCAGCTATCCTTTAGCCCTCCAGCAGTGAACAGTTTTAGACAACGGGACTGCTGTTGGGTGAAATTTTTTTGATTGAAGCACTATTTCTCAATCCAACAGTGACAGTAAGGTATATAGAAATCCCAGTAATTATGCTGTAACTGTTACACTCCTACTGTCACCACTACACCCATTAAACTGCCACTGCAATATCATTCATTGTCATAGCACTGCTGAGAATGGTCCACCATACAAAAATGATTTGGTCAGTATTGGTGCAACAGTGGCCCCTTTCCATTGACTGTATTTACAGTTGCAGTAAATGAACACCGTGTCCAATAGTCCTAACTCCAAAGAACCACCTTATTCCCATTTTTTGACCAATATACACTCACCATCCACTTTATTAGGCACACCTGTACACCTACACATTCATTCAGTTATCTAATTAGCCAATCATGTGGCAGCAGCACAATGCAAAAAAAATAAATAATAAAATCAAAAATAAAAAAAATCACATAGATACAGGTCAAGAGCTTCAGTTAATGTTCACATTAAACATGAGTGGGGGGAGAAAGTGTGATCTCTGTGACTTTAACCGTGGCATGGTTGTTGGTGGCAGATGGGCTGGGTTGAGTATTTCAGAAGTATTGAGTATTGCTTATCTCCTGGGATTTTCATACACAACAGTCACTAGAGTTTACACAGAATGGTGCAAAAAACAAAAAACACTGAGTAAGCGACAGTTCTGTGGGTGGAAACGCCTTGTTGATAAGAGAGTCAGAGGAAAATGGCCAGATTGGAATCTGAGGCTATCATGGGCACAGACTCACCCAAACTGGACAGTTGAAGATTAGGAAAAAAAAAAAAAACACCTAGTCTTTTTCCAGAGTCTGTGCCCATGATAGCCTCAGATTCCTGTTCTTGGCTGACAGGAGTGCAACCTGATGTGGTCTTCTGCTGCTGTAGCCCATCCACCTCATGGTTTGATGTTTTGTGCATACTGAGATGCAACTGAGACAGTTGCAAAGAGTGGTTATTTGATTTACTATATCCTTCCTGGCAGCTTGAACCAATCTCGCCATTTTCCTCTGACCTCTTATCAACAAGGCGTTTCCATCCACAGAACTGTCTCTCACTCAATGTTTTTTGTTTTTTGCACCATTCTGTGTAAACTCTAGAGACTGTTGTGTGTGAAAATCCCAGGAGATCAGCAATACTCAATACTTCTGAAATACTCAAACCAGCCCTTCACGTACCAACATCCATGCCACGGTTAAAGTCACAGAGATCACACTTTTTCTTCATTCTGATGTTTGATGTGAACATTAACTGAAGCTCTTGACCTGTATCTGCATGTTTTGTTGCATTGTGCTGCTGCCACATGTTTGGCTGATTAGGCAACTGCATGAATGTGCAGGTTTACAAGTGTTCCTAATAAAGTGGACAGTGAGTGTATAAGTCAGGATTTATGTATAAATGCAGAGGTTAAATTATGCTGTAGTACACAAAGCAGGACAGGTGACCTGAAATCTGGAAACACTGTACTTCAGCACGTTTTCAGCAGAAAAAGTATTTAATAAAAAGCCTGAAATGTTGTCGTTTCTCACATGTGCATTTGCACACTAATTTGGCATATGTTTTTATCTAAGGCAACTCATAAGCCAGTCACAATAAAAGTCAAGCATCTAACAGTGAAGCACCTAAGCCTTACCATATCCAGCCATTGAGGGGTTGTATGGCCTTGCAAGTTCATGGTTCTCCGCGCTGAGAGCTTTGACATAGCGCTGGCTCAGCTCCAGGATCTGCTGGCGGAGTTCGGTGCTGCTTTGGTGCCGTGGCTGTGTAAAGGTGTAGTGCAACAGCAGCAGGCACCAGGCCAGGCCAAAGAGCAGGAGCAAAACGCTGAGCCTCTGAGACATGCTCCTACCTCGCAGCAGACAGCCGAGCATTGCTGTAGCCCAGCAGCTATGTTGGCTACCACCACCAAGGCCAGTGGAATGGACTGAGATGATAGAATTAAAGATAAGCCTGTAAATGTGTTGTGTGGACTGGAGCTCCAAGTTGGAGTTCAGGATTAGTGGGATGATCGGCAAAAATCAGAAACAGAAAAGTAGGACATAAAGATGAGGGAAATGGCTGTAGATCAGGGCATGACTACAGATGGTAATACAGATATCCAAAATAGATCTAAATGTGACCACTGCTGAATCCACCAGGGAAATATCAGGGCATTTGGATGGGGACTAGACTGAATGGCAGCTGGAAGAGTTTGAACCACTCCCAACCTCCGGTATGTCGATCAGTCCTGGGATCTCATACTCAGCTTGATCCATTTGACAAATTGCCTAAGAGAGAAACATACATACAAAGCACAATACTTGGTGCTAGTATTCAAGCAAAATTCATAAAAAGGTACTGTATAGACTAAATAACATGAGTTTCAAGCAAAAAGGACAATATACAAATTGCAGCAACACACTTAAAATTTTAACTTGCGTACAGACATTGCTGGCTATCATGGAGACAGGTGGTCATCATCTTTTGTGACTGAACTGGTGTTTTAATTGAGCAATAAATCACAGACTGAGGGCCTGAGTTTAATTATGCAACAGAGAGAAATATGACCATGTTGCTCTGCCTGACCCCACAGTGACCTCTCCAATTTGCTCCCAACAGCCTACACAAAACACTAGCTCATATTACCAACTTAATATTTACATTACCACTATGGTCTTTCAGCTTCATGACAGAGCTGTACCTTTACTATACAGGTGACATCAAGCGTGACTAAAGATACCACATTTATCTTAAAAACCATCATCAGTTAGGTTGGTCTTAGCACATCATTTTTTGTTTGTTTGTTTTTTACAAGCAAAAGCACAACATTAATTTAACACCAAAAGAATGTTGTTAGCTGAAAAATGAAAGCTGAGAAATATTGTTTATGCTTCCTTTTAATTACAATTACACATCTTGTGTTCTGTCACTTTGCACTGACCACTTAGGAGTTGATGTCTTATTAGTGACTACTGAGGCTTGCTGCATCATCTGTAACAGGAGGTCTCAACTTTAATATAATATAAATTCAATAGACCCCATCAGTAAAGATTTATTTTAATCAACATAATCCAACTATTCAAATATTAGGCTCATTATTTAAATGTGTACAATAAGATACAATAAATATACTCACCGGACACTTTATTAGGAACACCCGTACCCCTGTTCATTCACGCAATTATCCAATCGGTATTGTTGCTGACCAAGTACATCTCTTTATGGCCACAATTTACCACATTATATGGCTACTTCCAACATGATAATGCCCCACATCACAAAGCGCAAGTTGTCTCAATCTGGTTCCATGAACACAGTGGTGAGTTCAGTGTACTTCAGTGGCCTCCACAGTCACCAGATCCAATACAGCACCTTTGGGATGTGGTAGAACGGGAGATTCACAGTATGAATGGCAAATCTGCAGCGATTATGTGAAGTCAACATGGACCAAAATCTCAAAGGAATGTTTTCCAACACCTTGTAGAATCCATGCCACGAAGAATTGTGGCTGTTCTGAGAGCTAAGGGGGCCCTACCCAGTATTAGTATAGGGTTCCTAATTAATATGGCATGAGTGTACTCTGATAACTTGTATTGCTGGGTTGTGATTTCCACCTCTGTAACAAAAACAAAAAAAACAAAACAAAACAAAAAAAACTTTCATACATGTTAGATTTGAACTGTTGCTGGTATCTTAGTGTCTTTCCCAGGTTGCTGTTAGATGAAATATTAGCTAAGGATTTTAATTTGGTGTTACTGAAACTTCAGCCATTTCAACTGCAGTAATTCTGTTAAAACCTCAACTTCTACATGTTAGGAAGGAGGACAGGCTTAAATTAACTAGCACACAAATCTATAGCCTTGAGCTACAGGGTTTGGAGAAGAACAGTAGCTGTTCATTAGTGATCTGTAATTGAGCTTCACAAATAAGACTTTATAGTATATTATACCTTCCTGTACTAAATAAGAATCCAGTGAGGACAGTTATAGTCAGCAGTTATACAGCAGTGGAGCAGCAGTTAAGGTTGTGCCAGAAGTTTGATGTGCTTGAAGTATGCTGTGCCCCACTGCAGCACTAGAAGTTGAGTGAACACTGAAATGGAGTATAGCTCATGTAAACTTCCTTCATTCTGGAGCTTCCTGCTGAACTGAAGAGACTTCTCTGAGTTTAGATGTTTTTGGTTTATAATAGGGTCTGTTATCAGGTACTGATCGTCCTGCCCAGTTTTGTGCTATTCAGCTTTCTTTAACTCAGTCAACAACAACAATATGATCGCGTTCGTTCTCCTTGAGTTAGGATGTCAGGCTCTTCACACCACTTGTGTTTTTGTTTTGCTGGGGTTGTGTAAAACGTGCTCCTCACTGGTAGATCTTACAGCTGATAGAATCCACATAAGCCAAATGACGTGTTTCTATTAATCCAGCGTGACAATACTACGCAAAAACCACCCCAGATCATTACTAAGCCATTTGTGTTTATGCATGTAACTCTTTCATACGTTAAAATCTGACGCTTAGCATCATGCTAGCTAGCTAACTGGCTAACCTGAACGGTATCTAGTAGTCTACTCACTAGCTAACCATGCAGACAACAGCGACACAACAATCAAGAGGTCTTCTCGTTTCTTCACAGCTCGTTACAAGTGCATTTTGTTAATTGTATTCAGTTCGTGTGGTTATGTGGGTGCTGTTACCGTGATCCAGCGGAACAGCTCAGCGCACAGGAGCAGCAGCGCTGTCTCCAGGACTTTATGCTCGCTGGGAAGCCACACAGGAACAGAGGTGCCTTCAACGGCTATGTGGCAAAAAGTTTCACAAACGGAAACGGTGTTGTGTCGATATTTGCCCTTATTGCAGAACTTCTAAAGCGTAGTTTTACAAAGTGTAATTACGGGTACAGTGCTATTTCATGATATACAGATTAGGGAATTGATTTTCCTGCTCTAATGCTCAGTTCATCCTCATTAAAAGTCTTGCTAGCTACAAATGCTTGGTGAGTGTATACATGAGATTTGATGCAAAGAGTTATATTTATAAAACATAAAATTGTACAAATATACAGTTGCACTCAAAATGATTCAACCCCTTTAAAAAGCAAGGAATTCTGGGGAAATGAATAAAATTTAATGAAAATATATCAACCAAAGCTTTAGTAAATAGTCACAGAACGTTTATAAATACATATGTGAGCGATTTTGAGAGCAAAGCTGTGTGTATTACTAATAGAAAAATCTACAGATATCCATGTCAAAACTATTCAGCCCCCTTTACAAATTTATAACCTCCATTAAATGTTTCTGGCAGGTTCTTCTGCCACCTCTGTTAGAATCCTTGCCCCATTCTTCATACACAAAAGCTTCCAGCTCTTTAATGTTGCTTGGTTTCAGTTCCACCACAGCTTCCTCTCAATCCCACCAAAGAGTTTCATTTAGGTTTAAATCCAGGGACTGAGATGGCCATTCAAGCACATTTCAGGACTGATCCCTGAACCAAGCTTCAGTTGATTTATGTATGCTTGTATGCTTAGCATCAATGTCTTGCTGGACATTTTTAGTATACACATTGAAGGCATCATATCCTTCTCCAGAATGTCCTGGCATTTTAAAGAAAACATGATGCCAGTCACACAGTCAAGACTTCCTGCGACTACAAAAGATGGTCTTCTTTTTGTCATAATTCTTGCCTTTATTATGGCAGACATCGAGCTCCGTTATAGTTTCATCACACCATAAATCCGTCTCACAGACTTCCACAGGCCTGTACAACCCCTCTTTATGTGCTTCTTGATTAAGAGTTAAGTGTGTTCACCAGTACTTCGTTTTCATTCCTTCATCAGGTTATACTGCAAGGCTTATATCGTTTTTTCCCCCCCTCAGCTGTTCAGTTCAAGTGTTTGGTTCCTCTTGGTGAAATTTTGCTCTTTCTTCCACAGGCAGGTTTGCTGCTGTTCTGCGATTTTTAAACTTGCGTACAGTGACGCCATTGGAGTCTCTGGGAATTTTAAGTGTCTGGGATATCATTGCCCTGTGTAATGAAATTATTTCTTCTCTTAGCTTTTGAGATCTCCTTTTTCTGTCATTTTGCTACTGAGCTTAAACACATGTAGGGTGGGATGTATGTATCACACCTGAAGCAAGTGTCATTATAGAGCTCCCGATAGTTTAACTGTGTTTTAGCACAATTTTGTAGCTTTACAGTCTAGCAAAATATATGAAAACCAGCAATACTGAATAGGGGTTGAATAATTATAACATGTCTGTATTACATGGGAATGATGAGTGCAACTGCATGTAAATCTGTCATGCGATCGTTCCTCAGCGGCTGTAACTTCTTCTTCATTGGTGTTTTTGGCAGTTGGAAGACCAGCTTAAGGTGGATTACCGCCACCTATGGAACTGGAGTGTGGAGATGTGACTTGAAATTTTCTATAAATGTCACATGTTAAATTGTATGTTCCACACTCTTTCAAGAACTCGCATCCTAGAAAAATTGGCTAATAATCCTGCAATGTAAACTCTGTGTTCTTTTGATTTCAGTCATGCTATCAGACCTTCCATTTGTGTGGGATGCTTTGCAATGCATTAGGACACATTCAACCATTACAGTACATATTAGTTGTTTAGTACATATTCCCTATTTCAGGGATTCCCAAACTTGGGGTTGCAACCCTGCGTGGGGTCTCTTTACAAATGGGGTCATGAGAGAAATTCACAGCCTCCTCTTTTGTTTTATTCATTTATTTTAAAATCGATATTAGAAATACGGAAGACTGATTTTGTGTTCTAATATTTTGAAAAGTTACTGGGAGTCACATTCAGACAAGCCACTTCTGCTAAGCAAACTAGCATTGTGTCTCAAATCGCACACTTATGCACTATTCTAACACTAACCAAGTTTCATATTATAGTTAGTATTTGAATTTTAAAAATCTCTCATGTAGCCTTTAAACCCACTGAAAGGTCTTTTCTTATCAGTTATCTGGATTTTCGAGATTAGTAAATAGCCTACTTTTGAATGTAAGTTCAGAGTTATTGATTTGATCTTGTCTTGATCTCATGGCAGCAATCACAATGACAACAGAAAGTTATAAAATTGAACAGAGCTCGTGTTTTTAACAATGCTGAGTGTGAATTTGCTAAACATTTTACAGTTTGATTCGGAAACCTGACAGACAAGGTTGTTTTGGCCCTGATGTGCAATCTAGCAAATGTTGCATTTATACCTCCTGACGTACATAAAGTACTCAGGCGAGTGTGTGAACAATGCTGCTCACGTTGCTGTTGCTTCTGCACCACCCTGGCGTGGATTATTTTCCCATAACAGCACAATTGTTACAGTGTATTGGATCACAATGAGTCTCCGAGACACATTGGACCCTATTCACACCTGTACCTGCACTGTCTATTAGGATCAGTTCACCCAGGACTCATGTGTGTGCCAGGTGTGAACAGGGCCTAGGTGTTGCCCCTTGTGCTCATTCTCCCACATTTCTTGCCATAAAATCCTTACTTTATGCTTTATCAGGACTTTTGCCACTACTTTGCTCATGTGTAGTGGCCTATCAAAGTCTGGTCCTTTAAGGCACAGTTTTGCCATCTTATCTACAGTTTCATTCCCTTCTATTTCTACATGTGCTGAACCCCACAAGAAAATAATGTGTATAGCATTAAATTTCTGAGATGTGTTACTAAAATGTAAGGAAAAAAATTCACCCTAGTGTGCAGCACGAATTGTTAATCAGTATCAGGATTTGAACCTTGTTCTATATTTTATTTTCAGATAAGTAGTGGGCTGAGTCTTTCTCTCTGTTTTAGTTTTTCAGTTGATCAATCCCTGCCTTAGAAGTGAGTAAAACCCAGCTTATACTCATCACAGTTTTTGTAATTCCTCATTGTTGTTATTCTGAATTTTCACACATTTTTCATAAACTTTATGTCATAAGGCTAATTGTCAGGCTAACTCCTACAGCCACAGAGAACTCTGTTTTCCAGAACACACCGCAGCATACGAACATGACTGTCATGGACTACACTTCCCAACATCAGACTTTGTTACGTTCACATTCATCTGATTGTTCTCAGGTGTGGGTGATTAGTAATCACACCTCACAGTATATAAGGGCCTCAGTTTCACACATTCATTGTGAAGTACTGCTCAATGTGTTTGTACCTGACTTTCCAAATGTTTGTTGTGTATTGCTTTTGTGGTTTTTGATCGTCTCTCCCGGGTTTTTGTATCCTGATTTTGCCCTGGCTGTATGGTTTGCACATCACATGAACTTGGATTAGGACCTTGCCTCCTGATTTGGATTTGTGTGCCTGTGTATTATAAATATACTTTCTCTCTGCATTCGCATATGTATCCCCTTACCTGTTGTGACAGATTACTTCGCCTCCAAGATGGATGCAGCAGGCGAACGAGACTGGCGACCAGCAGTAGTAGCTCAGCGTCAACGGGTAGGCGAGCACCGACAACGTCTGGCGGATCTCGATGTGAAGGTATACATGCTCTTGCAAGCCCTTGCCACCGTGGTGGCGCTGCCGGGCCGCTTACTAGCGGCTAACTCGCTAATCCCTCAGCCGGACAAGTATGCAGGAGAGACTGTGCTATGCAAAGGCTTTCTGCTACAGTGCTCTCTCTATTTCGCCAGTAAAGAGGGTCTGACGGAGCAGCAGAAGATAGCCGCCTTTCTCAGCCTACTAAAAGGCAAAGCGCTAGCTTGGGCTACAGCAGTATGGTATCAAGGAGACTTCCTATTACCGGTTCATAGAGCTCTTCCAGCACATCTTCAACCTTGCACCGGAGGGAAAGGAAATCGGGGAACAGCTGCTCACCGTGACCCAAGGCACCAGGCATGTGGCCAAGTATGCCCTTGAATTCCGCACTTTCAAAGCCAGCAGCGGCTGGAACTCTTCTATGGTGAGTCCCATTCACTCTTTGTCTCACCAGTCATTTTCTGTGCCTGTGAAAATACAGCCCTCAGATGGTGGTTCTGTTTTGGCAACTTCATCGACCAGGAGACTGTGAATAAACTCCACATAACCACTCAACCGTTGCAACACCCCCTCTGTATCCATGCCATAGATGGAGGACCCATCGGCAATGGAACCATTAACCATTGCACCCAACCTCTCCAAATCTCTTTCCACTTCATGGTTACATCCAAGCATCCCATTTTACTGCAATTACATGATCCCTGCATCCCCTGGCAGACAAAGAAATCATTCACTGGTCCTCCTACTGTCACCAACACTATCTTACAAGTGCCACAACTGACGATAGCATCCACCACAGTGGAAAGTCCCAAGGACCGTGCACCTCTCGAAATCCCTCCCGACTACCAGGACCTAAGTGAAGTTTTTAGTAAAACCAAAGCCAGTGGGCTGCCTCCACATCGCCCTTATGACTGGGCTATCAAACGCCTGCCAGGTACATTTCCTCCCATGAAACTGTATTTACCCACTATTGCTCACTGAATAATAGGCCATGGAAGAATATATTCACAAAGCTCTGCAGCAAGGGTACATTTGGCCTTTGACATCACCTGCTTCAGCTGGCTTCTTTTTGGTGGAGAAGAAAGGAGGAGGTCTCAGGCCATGCATCATCGAGGGCTTAATCAAGTCACCATCAAGTACCATTATCCACTACCACTGGTCCCTGCAGCTCTAGAACAACTGCGATCAGTACAACAATATTCACTAAACTTGACCTCAGAGCCGCATATAATCTGATACGGATCAGGGAGGGAGATGAGTGGAAGACAGCCTTTAGCACCACCTCTGCCCACTATGTGGCCAGGGCTCTCTTATGGGCTCTCTTGCGCCCCCTTGGTGTTCCAGCGTCTCGTCAACGATGTCCTGCAGGACATGCTGGGACAATTCATCATTGCCTACATTGATGACATCCTAATCTACTCTCCCTCCCCTGAAACGCATGTCAATCATGTCTGCCAAGTCCTCAAGTGCTTGTTGAACAACCAGCTGTACGTCAAGTGAGAGAAATGTGAATTTCACAAGCATAAAATTTCCTTCCTGGGGTACATAATTAGTCCTGAAGGAGTTACCATGGACCAAGCTAAAGTATCTGCAGTCACGGAGTGGCCCACACCTAAGATGGTCAAAGATCTGCAAAGGTTTCTGGGGTTTGCAAACTTTTACCAGCGTTTTATCAGAGGTTTTAGCTCCATGGCTCACCCACTAACATCGCTCCTCAGGAAAGAGGCCAAATGGCTAGACTGGAATGAGGCAGCAGAAGAGGCACTCAACAAGCTAAAAGCTGCCTTCACCACAGCCCTGATCCTTAAACACCCCAATCCCTCTAATCACGTGGAGGTAGACGCCTCTGAGATGGGTGTCGGTGCTGTCCTCTCCCAAAGATTGGGGGAGAAATCTAAACTGCATCCAGTGGCATTTTTCTCCAGAAAGTTATCCCCTGCAGAGCAGAACTATGACATTGGAAACTGTGAGCTACTGGCCATAAAACTGGCTTTGGAGGAATGGCATCACTGGCTGGAGCCATCAATCCTTTCATTATATTCACAGATCATAAGAACCTTGAGTATCTCAAGTCTGCTAAACGTCTAAATCCAAGTCAACCCCGCCTGGCTCTATTCTTTGCCCGATTCTGTTTTACCCTGTCCTACAGACCTGGATCCAAGAACACTAAAGCTGACTCTCTCTCATGCCTTCACACTGCCAGCCTCATGAAGGACAGTGATGAGCACATCCTCCCACCCTCATGTTTCTTAGGAGCTTTCACCTGGGACATCGACCAAGAAATCTCCCCTTCCACACCACAGCAGGTTCTGTGGTCATGCCCACCCAACAAGAGTTTCATGCCCACTACCTTAGGAGGCAGACTCATCACATAGGCACACAAAACCATGGCCACCCAGGCACCCAGCAAACAAACAATCTATTACGGGACTAGTACTGGTGGCCAAATATGTTAGTGGACATGCAACGTTTTATCTCATCGTGCACCGCCTGTGCCCAAGCCAAAGTTCCCCACAGCCTTGTTTCATTCGGCCCACATAAACTTGCAAAACTAAATACTTTGAATACTGAAATGGCACTAGCACACTACTGCTCAACATTTTCACACTATCCAGCATTCACAGCAGATCTGTAGCATAGTGTCCACCGTTGTACACTGCGCAAGCTCACATCTCACAGTGTTAGCTCTTTTTACCAGAGGACAAAAAATTGAATTTCTGCCTGTTTTGGGGTGTCCGTGTTCAGCATTGAATTTATTTGTGATGTCACAGTCACAGTAGTGATTAATGGCTCATATAAAAGTAGATACTCACGGCTTTAAGAATTTGCAGTTTTCCATAAGTATTTCTTTTTTTTTTACTTAGCGTACTAGGTTTAAATATTATAATTTTATTGTACCACTGTTATTGTAGAGAGGTGTGAATTGTTTGCCCAGCAGGGGTCTTACACCCCTCCCATTTCCCATTGCCCTGCTCAGCAGCAGCTAAACACAGTCACAATACTCTACACACAGAAACCCAACAGTGTGCTGACTAATCTTATAAAAGACTTGCAGCGATAAAATAATTCATTTGTTTATACTGAGTGAAAATGTCCGATAAGTTGATTTCCCTTCCACTGGCTAAATGGAACTCCAATGTACTGCTAAAAAGGGTTAACTAAAACCAACAAACAGCACCCTTTTTTTCTTCTTCCACAGGGTAGTTTCCGTAAACTGCAGATAGTCCACACTGGTTTCGACCAAAGCAGGCTTGACTGTGGCCTGAATGTGGGGTGTGAGCTGCACTTGAAGTAAGTCACACTCTCGTCTAAAATGAGTCATGTGTTGTGCTGGCAGTGGAGTAACCAGAAATTAATTTCGGTGGGATTAGGAAATATACAAAATAAAATTTGCCTGATCTGTACAATTAAATTGGTAGTTGTGACATGCTTGTGCATTTCAGGTGGATGTCAGACAGCAGTAGATGCACACTAAGTTTGTTATTTAATCATTTAAGGCACTACCATCAAGCAATCTTTCCACATTAATTTCCATATTAATGACAATTCCACTGAAAAAGATTAAAATAACATGTTAATAATGGGGAAAATTATGCCTTATAAATTCTGATCTACTTCTCTTTTGCAGTAAACTCCAGCAGGCTAATTCACTAGCTCTAACCTCCATATCTCTGTGCTTGTAGTGTAACTATCTGACTAGTAGCTTTCAGTCTAATCTAGTCTAGTCTAATCCTGTTTCTCATCACAGCAGCTAGGTGGCTTAGTGGTTAGCACGTTTTCCTCGCATCTCCAGTGCTGGGGGTTCAATTCCCACCTCTGCCCTGTGTGTGTGGAGCTTGGATGCTTTGGGGGTTTCCTTCCCAGTCCAAAGACATGTGTTGTAGGTTGATTAGCATCTCTAAATTGTCTGTAGTCTGAGTGAATGGGAGTGTGTGTGCAATTGTGCCCTGTGATGGGTTGGCACCTTGTCCAGGGTGTCCCCTGCCTTGTGCCCCGAGTCCTCTGGATAGGCTCCAGGCTCCCCGCAACCCTGTGTAGAATAAGCGGTACAGAGAATATATGGATGGAAATTTTATTACCTAATAATACATACATTTTAATAGTTTCTGTTAGCCCTTCTTTTTCCTAGAAACATCCTTTTCTACTCTAAGCACCACCTAGGTTACTGGTGTTAGTTGATTAGAATATGTCAAATAAGTAATATGTGTGTGTATATATATATATATATATATATATTATTATATATATATAGGGTCCAACCACCATAGGGTGAAAGTAGCCTCTTGTTTTTGGCTTATTATTTTTCACGTTGCCCATTTCTGAGGTGCTTGGCATGGCACAGATATCATAACTGGTGGTCATCAGGCTCTGGCTTGGATCTGGGCATAACATTATTTATGGGTATCCAGTTTCACCAACATGCAAGCTATTCATATGAGTTTTCTAAAGACAAATTCCAGTAATTCAATTCAATTCAATTCAATTCAATTTTATTTGTATAGCGCTTTTAACAATGGACATTGTCACAAAGCAGCTTTACAGAAATAAATGGATTCACAAAAAAAGATATATTGCAAATATGTGAATTTATCCCTGTGAATTTATCCCTAATGAGCAAGCCAGAGGCAATGGTGGCAAGGAAAAACTCCCTGAGATGATATGAGGAAGAAACCTTGAGAGGAACCAGGCTCAAAAGGGAACCCATCCTCAACTGGGTGCAACGGATAGTGCGATTATAAATAAATCCCTTCTATACCTGTATACTATATGGACAAATAGTGCAATTGTGCAACCAATAAATTCGTCACAGTTTTTGCAAGGAGTCCGGTTGGTTAAAATCTATCCACTGTCCACTGATGGAGTCCTGAGTACGAAGGTGCTCGTGGCAACTGCAGCCCCAAAGCCACTACAGCAATCGCAGTCCCAAGCCATTACAGTACAGCTCCCCATATGTGATCCCCAAGCCATCTCCCCAGCCCCCAGGTGGCACCATCCCCAGCAATCCAAACAGTTCTTCAGGCCGTCCATATGGGGCCACCCCCAGCAGCAGCGAGCGAGCAATCTCAACCGATGAGAACTCCAACCAGAAGTAGGGCATCAGGATGGGTCAGGCAGCGAGGAGGAGCAGAAGGGGTCAGGATCACTGGCATCTCAGAAGTAGCATGTGTAGCTCGACAGAGAGTGAGGGAGAGAGAGAGATGGAGAGAGAGGGAGAGATTGTTAGGTAAGCTTTTGTCCTCTAATGGTTAAGGACAACGTACTTTGCGTGCAGAGAGCAAGCAGGGACTCCGGCAAGACTAGCTATGACAGCATAACTAAAAGGGAGAGCCAGCATCCAAACATCCTAGTTCACCACAACACTCTATGCCTGTGAACCCTCCAGACCTGCTCCTGTACCTAAGAAAAAACTATTCACTAAAGGCTTGACTAAACAAATATGTTTTCAGCCTAGACTTAAACACTGAGACTGTGTCTGAGCCCCGAACACTAACTGGAAGGCTGTTCCATAACTGTGGGGCTTTGTAAGAGAAAGCTCTACCCCCAGCTGTAGCACGCACTATTCGAGGTACCAACAAATAGCGAACGAAATTTGATTGGGAGCCAATGCAGTGTGGATAAGATAGGGGTGATGTGGTCGTATCTTCTGATTCTAGTAAGGATTCTTGCTGCTGCATTCTGGACTAACTGGAGCTTGTTTATGCATCTACTGGAACATCCAGACAGTAAGGCATTACAATAATCCAACCTAGAGGTAACAAAAGCATGAACTAATTTTTCTGCATC
Source organism: Pangasianodon gigas (assembly GCA_022758105.1). Classification (NCBI taxonomy): domain Eukaryota; kingdom Metazoa; phylum Chordata; class Actinopteri; order Siluriformes; family Pangasiidae; genus Pangasianodon; species Pangasianodon gigas. Next base: position 14,082,116 of record CM040482.1, read on the forward strand.
GTGTAGTGACAATATATTTCTTATTTTAGCAATATTTCTGAGATGAAAGAAAGCAATCCTAGTGATATTATCTACATGAG
>CM040482.1:14082295-14110909 GCA_022758105.1 Pangasianodon gigas
TGATAATCACACCAAGGTCTTTTACTGCTGCACATGATGAAACAGAAAGGCCATCCAGAGTAATCCAGTAATGTGGGGCACTGGTTGGTAGATACTCCAAAAAAATCATATACCAGTAATATTTATATAATTAATATTAATCCATATTAGTTTTTTCGTGTTTTTTTTATGAATACATTATTTACAACATGCACACCTTCAAAACTTCAAAGTGTTCATTATTCACACACATATCTAATCCATTCATGATTTGCTTTGGTGTAGTCTTTGTTTCCACAGGCCACTTACAGCCACTGTATTTGTCTTCTGTAACAATATTAACGTTATTCTTTTTGTCTAACTTTCTTTTTTTAGAACAGTTTTTTTTGTTTGTTTGTTTTGTTTTGCCCCTTTTCATGCACTCCAAAATTACATGTTACTGACTGCTGAAAATGTTACTGACTGCTCAGAACATGTTCTGGTGGGACTGTGTAATGAAACACTTTTTCACAGAAACAAAATAATTTAAATATGTTGGTGTGTTGTAAGTGGTTAAATCTCTTCAGTATGATCCCGTAGTATAATCATTCATCATTCAAATTTCAACAGCTTTATGTTTTAAATGTTTCACTTTATTTGTCATTAAACTTATGTTGCAGGTCCCAGGCGTGAGACCCGTAGGACAGATAATTTTACCTGTAAAAACAGGACTAAAAGGATGAGACAGAAAACGTGGCTGGCGTTAATGAACATTGACATATAAATACACAGACGCCGCAGTGGCCGCTGGACTGTACGGCAACGTCGCCGCCATACTGGACTGGGCAACTTGCCCTAAATCTCGTAACTGGTCTGGAGAAAAGATGCCTGACTCGTGTGCAGCTTGGGGCTATACATACTGTCACACAATCCCAAGAGTTTTAGCTCCCACCCCCGTTTTGTAAAAAAGAGCATGACCTGTGCAGGTGGGATCGGCTCTAGGCCCCGCGCCCCTCCAGACGATAAGCGATTATAGATGACTGATGGATGGATATACTATATAGCCTATTATTATTATTATTATTATTATTATTATTATCATCATATAAATGTTTTAGCGCTGTAACTGTAACTCTAAATGTTTTACCGGATCCATAAAGGAATATCTAATAATTATCTTTGTAATTGTCAGTTTTGGAGTATATCTGTATCCTTTTATTGCTGTAAAAATATAGAAAGCAGACTGACTGCCAGTGTCTCACTATTTGATTTGTATTTGCCGATTTGGTTCCATTTTCTCAATGATGCTCAATTATTAGTACTTAAAGATGCACTATTTTGATCTTTTTCAGTATTTCAAAGTGAACAAGCTGTATTCTGACCTGGAGCACAAGAAAAGCTCAAATGATGGGGTTGAAGACAGACAAAGCCATTTCCACAAGGAAAAACTTTATGCACATTTCCTGTACATTAAATTATATTACATTAGGGACGTCTCCACAATTATTAACCAAGAAAAATAAGCCAAATCAGTGCTTGACAAGCGTGAGTTTTCACAATTCCTTATGACAGTGAATAATTTTCCAAGTCTAACTGTCGAGATTCTAAGTAACTGGAGACAGAACTTTTGAAAAACACAGAGTTACTGGGGTTGTAATGATACGACATTGATTTGTTCGATACAAGGCTCTCGACTGGATGTCTGCGTATCTAACAATACATTCAACAGACTGCATAATAAAGCTGATTATTCTTCATTAAGTGCCACTTATATTACATGAGGTGTAATAAATATTTTAATTTAATCAAGCCCATACTCCTACCTCTGAAAAATAGCTTCCTCTTTATTTCAAATCAGGGGAGGCTCCAGAGATTTAAAAAAGAAAAACAGTTTTCAAAGGCAATACACTAGCAGAGCAGAATACTAGCTCCTATGTTACTTACTTGAAACCCTATGTACTAGCAATGTTCATTTTGCTGTATTGGCTCTAATTGATGGGGAGCAAAGCATTTTTGGAACAATTTCTACCTAAGAGACTACAAGGCCCTTGTGCTACGGTTCTAGCATTCAGGATCATTTCCTGGAGTGGTATGTGATACACCCCACACCCGACACCAGCCTTTGACACAGTTCCTAAAAACTTGAAAAGATGGTGCAGTCAAGTAGCAGGTTAGAGCAAAGATGGTTTATTGACCCCCAGAACCCCCCACCCCCAAAATACAAAAATTAAGTGCAAATAGGGAAAAATACTAGGGTTTCCAAAAATGACAGGGACAACAGAAAACGAATAGAGCGTAATTCTACACACAATAGGTCTGTAGCTGGGCACTTGCTACCTGCTTCACAGCTCTCCCAAACCAGTGCTACCTTTACACTCCCATCAGACCTCCTTTTATACTGTTAGCTGCTAACAACACTATTCCATTCCATCAATTATTACACTGACAGTTAAAAAATACAAAAGGCATTGTAATTCCATTCTACGTCACAAATATATTTAATGATACATTTTTTTTACCAACTTGTTGAATATTACACTGTCTTTTACAAATACACACGTAATTGTGAAAAACTGGAAAATTTAATAAATCTAACTGGCCTACCAGTAGCTGCTATACCCATACTTAGGGTATGTACTGTATGTGTGCTGCAAATGGCTCGTGTATGTCTTTCATTGAGGCTAACTGTCAGTGAGCTCACTTGTGGAGCTTCCATGTAAGACAGAGAGCATTCTTTTAATCTTGTCCTGCCCTGGTGATTTATCTACCTGACCATCACTATGTTTTTGGAACAGATCAAGATGTGTCTCAGAGAAGGTCAGAAGAACTTGAAGGCCAGCCAGGCCACCCTCAATTCTTACAGGTTGATGTGCCCTGTTTTTTTTTGTTGTTGTTGTTGTTATTGAGAAAAGCCTTGTGCCTCCAGAAAGTTGGAGTTCATGCACTTCTCACTGAGATAAGGATGCATCTCTGTCTGTGGTATTTGGGGCTTAATTACAGGCTGAACTCACTTCTGAGTTTCCATTAATTCTAACAGTACTTAAAGAGCAATCCAAACATTCTAGCAAGTGCTGGAACCACACATATTGGTCTACCTAAATTGTCTAGCAAGCATGATAACGTCAGCTACATGTTGGGGCAACCGGGAGGCTAGCATTCCCAATTAAACTAGCTTGTGGCTAGCCCAATGTTTGGCAGCACCCTTATACCTCTGGTCATCAGAGGTAACAGGGCTGCTTGCATGCATTATGTGAACACCCTTGGCTCTGTGAGAAAGAGTTAAGGACTTGAAAGGTGCATTGCACAGATTCATCAGTGTGACCCAGTCAGAGGCTGCACAACATAATAGCCTTACACATTTAATGGGAGGGCTTTAAAGAATCAGTCAAGGACCACTTTCCTTCTTCTGAAGTAAAATGTATGTGGAGTAGAACCCATAGTTCTGACCATGGCGTCTGCCATTTTGATTGTGCCTCTGACCAGAGGAAATTAATTTCTTGAAACAGAACATCCATTTGATGGGCCTGGAAGTCTGGTCTGACAACATAATTTAAATTAAATCATTGTCACTGGCTAATGAGCAATTTTCTTTTCTTTTTTCAACCATAAATCACCTCATGGGCTGGCTTGTCCTTATTTTGGTGGTCAACCCATGGGGTAAGGCAGGGGAGCTAAGACACATGTGACACTGTCCAATTATAGCTCCTAAGAGGCCAGTGGAATTTACTGAGGTGTCTAGGCGATGAGCTGGGTTGTGGCAATTTATCTACATGGCTTCTTTGGCCAGAGGCTTAAAGAGCGACGCTGGTACATAAGGTGGGTATCGCAGGGTAGATTGCAAGTGTCTGGCAGTGTGGATGGTGCCAACTACACTTGCCGCCATCCATAAACCAACTTCCTGAAGAGCTGTCTTGCATCCTCTGCTAGGTGTTCCACTGCCAAGAGTAAAGTTTCAGTCATCTCTGTCACAGAAGGATCACTCCAATGAGAGCAGAAAAATCGTTAGAGAATTGATTATATAGCCAGATTTTCTATGGTCTGTGCTTTGACTGCACTATGGCAGAACAATTGGTCCTAGGTATTGTTTCCACTCGACAGGATTATGAAAGCTCAGGACATGCTTAGCTAAGCTTCAAAACTAACCAGACATGGAGCAAGTTTGTCCAAAAGCATATGTTGCCATAGTAACTCAGTGGGGCTTGTGATTAGCTTTGTGTGGAACTGAAATTTAGCCAGGGAAAAATGTCCCTGTATGTTTGAGTACAAAATATCACTTACTGTCTGTGTTATTCTTTTTATATATTAATTTTTATCATGTTCATCAGTGCCAATAATTCTGGAGGGCACTGTACATAAGTGTGGACACTATGAATGAAGCAGGGGTGGCACCACTACTCCAAAAGTGGTGGGGCAAAATTTTATGCTTTTAATGATATTTAATACAATTTGAGGTATTAATGATATTTAAACTAGATATCATGTGCTGCAACAAATACTACAAGTAGAATATACATCAAGCAAATATTCTTTAAATTAATTTTATTAAACAGTAAAGAACCCACAACATCTCAGTGTTTGCTTCCTTATACAATACTAGAGTTTACTCAGTTATAGTCCACTTCTATGGAAAATTATAGAACGTATTAGATTACTCAAAATATTTAAAGAGACAGCATATTTTAAATGCATTAAAACCCATGACCAACAATGATAAGATAAGATAAGATAAGATAAACTTTATTGATCCCACAGTGGGGAAATTCACTTATCACAGCAGCTCACAGACAGTTAAAGTGCAGGTTTTAAAGACTAACGATAGGAAGAAAGAAAAGTTATATATGAGACAATATCAGCAAAAGTGAAAAAAAAAAAAAAAAAAAAATGAATGCGCTTCCATATACAATACTATGATCAACAAACACCATAGGCAGAAGTTTGTTTCGACCCACATGCTTCATTTTGAATTTTACTCCTCAGGCAGCTAATAACAGCAAAAATTAAGTTCACAGAGTTAGAGAGCATTAATTCTACAATATGTTTGAAAAATGTTCACGTTCCGCAACAGGCTGTGTGTCTTTGTACTAACTGGTTAATTACTTTACTTGAAGAATGTTGTTTGAGGAATGTTCCTGTAATCGATACAGAATGCAGAATATGTGAGTATGTGAGTCACTTCAAATATTGAAACATTAGTGATACTGATTCAACACGCGATTATTAAGTGCCAGAGAGTGCCAAAGCAACCTTTAACCCTTTATCACAGGAGATCCCCTTTAGGAGAAATGTCCCACCCCCCGGGTCACCGCTAGGTCCACTGTAAATACGCGCGTGCTGGAATCACTGTTTCGTTTAAGAGGCTGAGGGTATCTGCAGATGAGTGTGTAGCAAAATGTGCAGTGAAGTGCACAAGGTTTTCACAGGACAAATGACCTGATGCTTACAAATCAGCAACTGACCTGTTGATTTGCATGTGTCTATAAGACAGACAACACTGCAGTAACATACAAGCAACTATTTAAAGCATATCTTATCAGGTGTGAGAAGTACTAGCTTTTTTTAATTAGGCTATGGTTTTACTCCCATTAACATATCTATAGATTGATCTGATTATACAGTATTCCAGATAAATGTTCTCTTATGATGGGGTTTAAATCCATTTCTCTGTGGCAAAGTACTCAAAATATTGAAGACAGTAGTGGGTATATCTGTACTAATATGGTAACAAATCAGTACTTAGTTTAAGAAAGGTTTATTACTATACGTAAAGAAGTGTGGGTTTTATATGGTTGAAAGCTTGCCATGTCTCTGTGAGTAACATACACTATATAGCCAAAAGTTTGTGGACATCTGATCATCACACCCATATGTGGTTCTTCCCCAAACTGTTGCCACAAAGTTGGAAGCACACAATTGTATAGAATGTCTCTGTGTGCTGTAGCATTACAGTTTCCCTTCACTGGAACTAAGAGGCCCAAACCTGTTCCAGCATGACAATGCGAGCTCCATGAAGACATGGTGTGTTAAGGTTGGAGTGGAAGTGTCCTGAGGCCTGTTTAGTTTGAGCAAACTTTGGTTTTTCGGTCTCAACACGGTGGATTGGTTTTTAGCGGGTTTCATCGCCATGGTAACTTACACTACACAGCTAACCTGCTCTGGAGCAGGTTTTATTCTGGGTAAGAAATCGCAAACCCCACTTAGACCAGCTGTGAGTAAAGTGGTATAAATCTGACGCATCACATTTAACCTTTTAGTGTTTGTAGTGATGGCTTCACATTTTGTGGAGAATCCTGTTGAGCTCGGAGCACAAATAGTAAGAAGGGCACTTTGAAGGGAAGGAACTTTTAGGGACAGACACGATCGCCTGGATTTTCCCGATGACCATCTGTATGAAAGATATTGATATCTGGCAGATGGTATAGTTTATCTATGCCAGCTTCTTGAGCCGCACATTAAAAATCTGGCAGGCCGAAGCCAGGCTCTTACTGTACCGCAAACTGTATGTATTGCTTTGGACAGGTATATTAGGACAGGAATAATGCCACAGCATGTAAATATGTGGCATTATTCCTGTCCTAATATATTTTCACAAATCGATGTATATTTTGTTAATATTTAATTTAAAAATTGACATTTATATTACATGAAATTAAATGAAATATGTTGGGGTTATAAGTTTTCAATCCATTTATTCTCATTATGAGCCTATAAAAGTAAACTTACTCATTTACACAATCAGCAATTTTCCCCAGTTTTGACAGCTGCAGTGGTGTTGCTTTTTTGCAGTTAAGGTAGATTTAAGTTCCTCATATTTCTGCATAATAATTTCTTGCTCTTCAACCAGAAGTCTGCACACCTCCATCTTGATTGGATGCTATTGGCTGTTTGCTGCATGTATGTGGCTTTTATGTGCATGTGCATGGAGTAAACATTAATTCAGGGTTAAAACCTGACTTGATTGAGAAAGTTGATAACCAGTGTCATGAAACCTATTAACAGGCTTCTGCATAGAGCACCTCAACCCCACTGGTCTTCTTGTCTGACATCAGAGCCTGACCTCACTAATGTGCTTGTGGCTGAATGAGCACAAATCCCCACAACCATGTTTCCAATCTAGTGGAAAGCCTTCCCAGAAGAATGGCGCTTATTATTACAGCAAAAGGGGGACCAACTTTGGAATGGGATGCTCAACAAGCACAGATGAGTGTGATGGTCAGGTGACCACATACTTATAGTGTAGAAGTCATATAGTGCAGTAGTCTATTTGGTGAAAATGACAGCTATTTGTGCATATAACTGTCAAAATGATTTTATGTTCCATGGAAGAAATATTCTTTATGACAGACAATATCAGTTTGACCATAGAGGAATAGCGTAGACATAATTTGTGCTTTTTGGTGACAAATATCAAATATGAGTTTAACTATTACATTAACAATACTTCAACTTTCATGATTCATTAGGAAGATTTCTGTACACATTTTAGCGATTAGAATAATAACAGAATAACCAATGCGCCTTTAGCTGCTTACTCTGTCATAATCAGAGACATCTAGTGAACTTCTCCCTTATGTGTTATGTCCAATAATTCAGTGTGTATGAAACATAAAAGAAGAGTCAGTTTTTCCAAATGTAGTGGTTTAATAGCACAATTATACCACACCAGTCAGTAATGTTTTTTCTTTATTGGTGCAGCTACAGTGCATACAACAAACATAAATACAGGACATCTATATACACATAGGGGATGCTGGGGATTACATGCAAATCAGTGATGTTTTATGATCTCATAAGCAAGATGTAGAAACAATGAAACAATGCAATTACAGCAATGTCCTAAACAGACCAAACTAACAAGTTTGGTGTACCCTGATGCTTGCTAAAAATGGACTACATATCACAAAATTTCAATGTGATGGAATCATGGAAGTAGCCATTTTTGATGATTTCAGAGGTTACTGCCGCTAACAGTCATGGAAATGTTAACATATTTGTCTACACTGACATCACCACATCAAAGGGTCACCATATCTGTAGGGAAAAAGGTCAAAACACAATATATATATATATATATATATATATATATATATACATACATATCTGTAATGAATAAATTAATTCAATAACAAAACACTTTTTATTACTGTTTATTTTGTAAGGTCCAAAGAAGAAAAATGAGAAAATCAAGAGTAAAATTACATTATTTGCGAATCCATAAGAAGTATGTCACCAGGTCAGGAGTAGGTTTCAACATTTTACCTGGACTGCAGTCGCATCTCTGCCTCTCCAAACAGCAGGTCTGGGGTTAATGCTTCAGAGTTTGACCTTTTCCCATACCTGACAGATGGAAGGTGACAGAGGAAGTTTAGCTGTGAAGAGTGTTCTGTCTGGCCAACACTTTTAATGCAATTATTCACTTTTCAGCATTTATTACATCCATTAGAGTTTTTTCATTACTTTGTTCAATGTAAATCCAACAAAAAATGGCCATTTTGGTACATTCTCTGTAACGATTGTGAGTGTCTCGTGTATCTGTTTTCTGAAGACTGGAAAAACTTAAGTAATTTTCATAATCAAATACGAGTATTTTTTTCTTCTGTCAAGGAAACTAATTAAAATAAATCCGCTGCAGCTTTATTTCACAGCTGGCACATCTTTGCGCTGTGAAAGAACTGCGTCAGACAGAACCTAATCTGTAAGGCAGTGAGTGGAAGGCTCTTAATTAGACAATCAGTGGCATATTCTTCATGGATTAATACCAGTCTTTGAAGAGTACATTGGAAAGACAAGCAGCCTAATTTTTACAGAAGCAAGAAGCACTTATGCAAAGAATTTCTTTTCCATAGCTTCCTCCAAGTTCAATAAAATTTTTATCGCTGTTGGTTATCCTGCACTATAAGTCATATACAGTGGCAGCAATTCATCCAGTAGATTATAGTCCTTCAAATTACACCATTTGAAGAAGGATGTAGGAGGATGTTTTTGATTCATATTCCGAATAGACACAAAACACTGTGCTAGCACTGGAGACAAGACTTATACGTTCCAAAGTTTCCAGAGAAAAATATGCATATTGTGTGTGTGTGTGTGTGTTTCTGGAAACATTGTGCATTAGGCCAGTTTATAGGACTATATTAAACATCTATATTTTATATTAAATTTTACAGAGCATGAAGGGCTTCCATTCAGAACGTCTTGTTTCTCAAGATGCAACACTAGACTTTTTCCAGCCTTTTCCCGGGCCATAAGTCAGGGAAAGACAATTCCCTGTCTTTGAGATGTCACATCTGCACAGCTCACCTCTGCCTCGTGATGAGGTTGATGTAGTGTCTCAACGCGGAGTAATACTTGGCTAGTTCCTCCACAGGTGCGTCCTCTCCTGGGTTCTCCGGCTTTGTTGGATATCCTTCCACCATCGCGCTCAAACACACAACAAGCAGGATGCACGCGGCCCAGCCGACACACACGTTTGCACGAGGACGCATCTAAAGTCATAACGAGAAACACACACAGCTGTCAGAGTAACTGAAAAATAAAAATAAAAAAGAACATTCGGTAGCCCGGTAGAGATAACTCAATAAACAGTTTTAGAAGAAACACAACAAAAACAATTTCTCGTGAAAGTTTAATAGAATCTTTTGAAGAGATTGCAAGAAGAAAACGGTTGAAGGTGCCAAAGCGTGAGCTGCATTCAAATGAAGATTAAAACATTTAAAATTAATACATTTAAGATGAAAACATCCCTGCGCGCTGTAAGACCCTGAGGATATCTGTAGATGAGTGTACAGCAAAAAGTGCAGTGAAGTTTTTGGGGAAAAAAGTCTGGTTTTCCTTTACAGACCTGTATATATTATGTAATATTATATATATATATACGTTACATATAATATATATATTATATTATATATAACATTCTTACAGATTTGCTCCTGTTTAATGTTTGATCCGGTTACTTACAGTTAGTTGATGTTCTGTTGTCTTCTCCCGTTCTTCCGCTCCTGGCTGCAGAGCTCAGCGCTGTGGGTCTGTGTGGCTGTGAGGCTGGGAGGCTGTGGGTCTGGGAGGCTGGGAGGCTGTGGGTCTGTGTGGCTGGGAGGCTGGGAGGCTGGGAGGCTGTGGGTCTGTGAGGCTGGGAGGCTGTGGGTCTGTGTGGCTGGGAGGCTGTGGGTCTGTGTGGCTGGGAGGCTGGGAGGCTGTGGGTCTGTGGGTCTGTGTGGCTGGGAGGCTGTGAGACTGGGAGTCGTGTCTCGTGGGGCTGATGGTGTTTGTGCTGGGTTTATATAGTAGCGTGGCGCGTGCAAGGACGAGGACCCGCTCCATCGGTACGCGCGCGCACACGTCATTCACCGACTGAGTGGTCGGTCGTCACTGTCGTTTACGTCGGTGTGACAAACGTCTAGAAGTGGTTTCTACATGGATTAGAATATTTTTATGTATGTTCAAACATTTTATGTAGTCAAATAGACTAAAGAACAGCCTCCTATAGTTTTATTTTGTAGCTGTACTGTAAAGAATAAGCGCGAATCCTGTCTAGCATACATAGATATAAATATATAGATACAAATTATATTCATTTTGTTTCGCCACGGCAGCTTTTTTTCAGCAGATGTATTCAAAATGCGCAAGTGTTGACTTTTATTGATCAGAATTATGCTAAAAGCAGTTTTCACAAGAGAAGAGATGCAACAGGACAAAAAAGAAGTTTTTCTTTGAGTTTTGAAAGACGCAAGAACACAGGTCAGTTTAGAAATAGTAAACCATCTTAAACACCATAGAACATCACACTCAATTATATAAAAATACTTTCAGTTATAAAAAAAAAATCTTAATTGCATATAGAAAGCTTTATTGCATATGTCATACAACAGTTAAAAAAATACACCCATATTTACCTACAAGAACAGCAGTGGTAACTTACAGTTTCCAAAAGTATATAAAATAATCTGTAAATTATGAGAATAATATGCCCGTGCTAAAAGAAACAAAGTTCAAAAAAATAAATACAAATACTCAGAACTCCAAAGCATAATACCTCTTCTGTGAACCATGATGAAGGTGGTGTCATGGGTTTGGGAATTTGTTTTTATTGATGTATAACTGCTATCGGTGAGTCAGTGAGCTCTTTATATGCAGTTAAGATAAGCATGGAGAGTCATTAAAAAAAAAACTTTACTCTACACACGTTACATTACTCTTGTTTTGGCCCTACACTAACAAGTTGAAAGCACAAGGCTACTTAGGTTTGAGTGAATTTATGTATATTAAGTGAATCTCAGTCTCCTCTGTGTCAGGAGTTACTGGTCATCTTAAATAAAATTTCCCTGAGCTGTTCTGAACTTGTTCAGATCTAACCAAATTCCTCTGAAACCCACTGAATTACAGAGCAGAACAAACCCAGAATAAGCCCAAACACACTCTTAACTCAAGTACCAAAAAGTGAATTTTTCTGGACTGGCAGTTACCAAGTCAGAATTGCCCTGGAGATTTTATTTACTGTAGACTACACTGAATAAAAAAATTGCTGTGTTACTCTGACAGAGTATAATCAGCAAAGATACCTCGAATCTAGTTCACGGATGGGACACAGATGTCATGTAGTCATGGAACCAAATACCAAACAGGGAAATTTTATTAAAGATGACCAGTAACTCCTGACACACTGTGGATAAAAAGCCTGAGATTCACTTAATATACCTAAATTCACTCAAACTTAAGTCGCTTTGTGCTTTAAACTTGTTAGTGTAGCAACAAAACAAGAATAATGTAATGTGTATAGAGTATGTGCATCCACATTGCTATCTGTGCTGTGTTTGGGAGAGGGGAATAATTAGTAGGTTATGCTGGAAATGTCTGAAGCGCAATACAGAGATATAATGTTTGATTCTAATCAGGGAGACATTTATCAACTTGCTTTTTGGTGCAACTTGTTCCATTTGTTCACGTTGAATAAACAAAAGCACCAGCATGGCATGCTTCATCATCCCTCCCCATCATCGTCTCATCCAGTGCAAATCAACATAAGTTCTCAAAAGAGAATGAACAACCTTCACAGCATTGGGTTAAGTTCTTAACAAAAGTTTTTCATTTGACACACTTTCTGTTTTATTTAGATTTTTTTTTCAAGGGATTGTAAAGTGAGAAAGTGACAGGCAATTTCACTTTCAACAGAGAAGCAAACAAGCAACCCTACAGCAATACCCTTAGTCTTTCAAACCAATCAGTGTATATAAAAAATACCATTTACTCTTACAATACAAAAAGAAAATGACTGTGTACCAAATCCATTATATTCAAAACTCACGAGGCGATGGGGTGAAATTTTTTAGAATGGTGGTGATAATAATAGTGATGCTTTCATTTCATAATTGTAAAATCAAGTCAATTCTGTGAAGGTAATATAAACTGCTCTGTATATACCTTTACCTTTAAATTTTGATAGAGGCATTATTGTGTCATGTGTCTTTGCCAAAATAAGAATTGGAAAAGAATAAGGCTTGTTTGACTACTTCACTGCCAAAACTAACAGACCATCTAAGTGTCTTCATTAAAACTGGTCTTCCAAGTGTGTTAGTTAAATGAAGGCCATATAAGAGATATATCAGAAACTTGTTCTAATCACATTTTCATGATATAAATTTTGAAAACTCCCTATAATATTACTGGTACTCTTCTCACATTGATGGAATCCATGAAAGAAGTAGGCCTGCCCTGCCTCTTAAAATTAATTCCCTGTTTTTAAATATAGATTTCTAGTTGTGGCAATCAAATATTTCGCTCCTCAAATTGTCATACGTAGGATGTGTGACACTCAAATATCTTAAAGTGTATTGGACCCAATGCTGAAATTTCATCTGTAATTGGACTGTTTAGCCATAATCATCAGTGCTGTGTTTGGAGGAAAAAAGGGTGATGCTTTTTATCCAAAGAACACCCAACTGTGTAGCATGGGGTGGCAGCATCATATTGTGGGGTGTTTTGATGGAAAACTGACTGGTGCACTTCAGAAATTAAATGACATCATGAAGAAGGAGGATTATCTAGAAATACTGAAGGAAATCCTCAAGACATCAGGCAGAAAGTTAAAACATAGTCACGACTGGGTCTTCCAGCAGGACAAAAGACAGCAAGTGAAAGTATTCAAGTAGCCATCACAAAGCCTGAACTCCACAGAAAATTTGTGGACTGAATTGAAAAAGTGTGTCTGAGCAAGGAGGCCCACAAACCTGACTGAGTTACACCAGTTCTTGCAGGAGGAATGAGCAAAAATTCCAGCAAAGTATTGTGTGACGCTTGTGGAAGGCCCAAGTGTTTGATTCAAGTTCAAACAATTAAAAGGCAATGTCGCTAACAAAATGTATGTAAAATTTTAATACACTGAAAATCTGATATAGTAAATAAAACCTTAAGTCTGTTAGCTATTATTTTGAAATGGCCTCTTATGGAAATAAAGTAATTGGCTTAACACGGGAATAAGTATGGTAACATGAAATCTGTGGAGTTGTAAAAAACTGAATTCGAATATCTTTTGCCTATGTATACCTAAACCTTTAGGCTCAACTGTAGATCATTATAATTGACTCAAATGGAATTTTCTATTTTCCTTTTGAAATTGATTTACTATAGAGGGAATGTGATTTGTTCATTTGTCTTTCATATATATGGACAAAATTATCTAAAACAAATGTGGTGGCAAGTTGACACTGACACTGATTAAAATACGAGAGCTTCATTTCTGATAAATGTAACTGATTTTTGACATATTAAGTCATATACAGAGATGCATCGCAATGAGTGTCGATTATAAAGACTCTGATAAGATCACGCCCCTTCAAATGGCTATACAAACGTAGTTTTAGCAGAATGCTAATTTTCACTTACAGAATGTGTATCATGTTAAAATGAAGTTAACTGAGTATGCATTAAAATACACTCCAATGACCAATGGAGAAGATAAAAATACAAGTTATGTACAATGAGCCTGGTACATTTGTACATTTGGTACTAAAATGGTACTAAATATGTACATTTAATTCCTGGAACGTTTATTGCTGGGATGCCTTCATGACAATTTGCCAAATTGCTTTTTGAAGACGTACTGTCAAGCAAGTGTTTAATGCTGGGCAGATTTATTCACTCAATGAGCACAGCTTTGTGCCAATCTAACAGCCTCTGAATCAACTGTCAAACACTACATCATGGTGAGAGCAAAGCACTGTTATTCCTGTCCACAAATAACAGGAGTAACCATAGGAGTGCAATTATGCTCAATCGAATCTCTGTCTCTCCCCCATCCTACTTGATCTGCCTGACCCACTGACTCATAAGGTTTTTACTACTGGAGGGAATGAGTTAATTGATTTGATTGTGCATTTGTTTGAGACAGGTGAAGTAGTCCTCACATAAATTGGACCGAATAACATACACAGACATGCAATTACATACATAACGTCAAATCAAACAGTCTAATGACATTGAAATGTCATCTTTCGGATGAGATGCTTTCTGCTCACTTGGTACACTCTTCTGTAACCATGGAGATAGTTGATGTGTGTTTGTTTTTCAAGAAAGAAATGTTCAGCTTAGACTGCTGCTCAACTTTCACAATTTCATATATGTGTAAGGACCATTCTTAACACACCACAATATATATATATATATATATATATACACACACACACACACACACACACACACACACTTCATTTATATGACTCTATATGACATAAATGTTTATGTCTGTTACCTGCAGAGATCACTGTTTAAACCTGGGTAAATGTGGTTGCCACTGGCATAAATAACAGAAAATAAGCAAAAGTAAAAGAATTCAAAATTAAAAGTAACTGAAGGCCGTGGCCGCTGAAGACTAGAGTTGTAATTGTAAGATCAAATCAAAGTTCAAATCCCAATACTGCCAGAGACCCACTGCTGTGGCTTTGAGCAAGACTTTTAACCCACAAATGATAAGCTGTATACTAGGAGTGGAGCCCACTGCTTTTTATGAAAGGAAGTACCAAATGACTCTATGTAAATGCAGTTGCTAACTACTTTCTTTCATATCCTTACATCTTCAGTTGAGAAGAAGGCCCTCCAAACTACACACCACGTAAAGGGTGCAGGGTGCAGAATCATGCACTCCTCTGACTGCATCAAATAATGAGTCTGGAACCTTTATTGCTGGGATGTCTTCATGACAACTTGCCAAATTCAGATTTTTGAAGGCATATATTGTCAAGTAAGTGTATAATGTTGGTCAGATTTAATCACTCACTGAGCACCCGTTTATGCCATTTACAAAGGGAAAAAAATCCATCTGCATTAAAAATGGAAGCTAATACAAACAAATATTTACAAAATGTGCCAAGTATCTCAGAAATATTTATGGCAGCCTTAACCACTCATTACACACCAATTTCAGTGTGAAATTGCAGTTTTCACTTAATTCAAAAGACAGTAATTCAGTCCGATTTTGAAGTTACCTAGAGATTAAATCCCTTTATATGCACCAATATGTTGCAAATCCAATTATATACGTATGTGCTGCCCTAGATTTTTAACACATACAGTCACGTCCATAAATATTTAAACATTAAATTGTTTTATATACACAGTATAATGCAGTTAAAATTAAATAATGAATATGAGCTGAAAGTGCAGACTTTCAGCTTTAATTTGCAGGTATTTACATCCAAATAGGTTGAATGGTGTGGGAAAAACAGTACAGACAGACAATGGCCTGAAGCATACTTTGAAAGCACCTCAAGAATTTTTCAAGGAAAAGAACTGGAATGTTCTGCAATGGCCAAGTCAATCACCTGAATCCATCTGAGCTGCATTTCACTTGCTGAAAGTAAAACTGAAGACTAAACGCCCCAAGAAGAAGCAGGAAGTGAAGACAGCTGCAGTAAAGGCCTGGCAGATCATCACCAGGGAAGAAACCCTGCATCTAGTGATGTCTGTTGGTTCCAGACTTCAGGCAGTCATTTACAAAGGATTTGCAACCAAGTACTAAAAATGACAATTTAATTAAAAATTATGCTAGTTCCTCTGATTATTTTTGGTCCCTTAAAAAGGCCACATATAAAAAGTGATGTAATTCCTACACCGTTCACTGAATGTGGATGTAAATACCCTTAAATTAAAGTGCAAAGTGCACTTTGAGGTCATTATTTAATTTCAACTCCAATATACTGCGCTAAAATAACAATAATTTTGTCAGTGTCCAAATATTTATGGACCTGACTGTATGTGCATTTGAAGAAAATTCATTTCCTTTTTTCCTGCTAATACCATTCATATCACTATAAAAAAGCTATATAAAGCAGTAGTGTTGGCTAAGTTGTACATTGGTGAGTTCACCTTTAAGGCGTTCACCTTAAATCTCTGTTGGTCAACTGATTGTGGAGTGGGAGGTGAAATAATGCTCCACTCAAATAATGGTGGAGCTGCCTCTGACATGGCCGAATGAAGAGAGGCGAGTACTCAGCAGCAGGGAAACTGTATTGTAGTTGCATTAAAAAACTGACAAAAATATTATTTTTTACATTTTGATAATTAATATTTTGCTTGTGGATTTTAATATTTTATTTGAAACTTTTGCCACAAAATATATTGTGCAAATTACAGCTATAAACTATAGAAGATTAAATAGTAGAGCCTGTAATATGGTATAGAGGAAAGTTTTATGATGTAATTCTAGAATTAATTCTAAATAGCTGAGCATTATAATTTTTAAATATTTGACCCAGTGGACCAGAGATATGCCTATAATTAAGTGTTTGCACATTATTAAACTTTCTCCATCACACAACTGTCAATATCAGACAGTATCAAACACCAACTTTTTACACTGAAGAATCTCCTTTATCAATGTAATACAATGTTTAATAGACAATGTATCCAATATGCATTAATGCAATCTAGAACTATAAATAATGCACATGCACATCTGGGCAATCTACTAAATCCATGAACTCCCTAGCCATCTCTTGCATGCTGCTGTATGCTGTACTTCCTTCCTCCACACTGTTTACCTTGGCATTTAGAGTAGAAACTTGAATAGGCGTGACCTAGTCTTAGTCATGCCCATGGCTATTTAGCATATTGGGGGAACTTGAAAATGAAAAGGCAAAGTGGGAAATGAAAAGTAAATGACCAGCAGGTGGTGCAGTAATGATTTGCATTTCCCTTTTCATTTTGGCCCTGTCATGGCAAAAACTCTTCAATTCAGAATAAGAAAAAGACTTCCAAAGACAAAGGGTTCAGGATGCCAAAAATCAATAGACTTTATTCAATCAACCAACAAAGCCAAGAAGCCGAGATTCCCTCACAAGCACTTTCTTGTTCAGCTGGAGCTGGCAATGGATCATCTCCTTCCCCCTCAGTGGGTACAACAGGCTCATCAATTTCAGATGGAACATCAGATGCAACGGCTGGCTCACCTTCTCCTTCAGGTTCTGCCTGCGCAGGACCTGGTTCACTGTCCCCTGCATGACTAAGGCCTGCTTCTGGTTCTCTCTCTCCTTCATCTTCTACTTGTCTATGACTGCTCTCTGGGGAGTCTGCCACTAAATCTTCCTCTTCTTCAATGGTTTGAACGTCTTCTTGTCTCCTGGGTCTAAGTCTAGGTACTCTTGTACAGTGATTCAAATGATACCAGATAGTATTACCTTCCACTTTCACCGCTGTCGGCGTTGCTCTTACCACTGTGTATGGACCTTCTCTTCTAGGCTCGTTCCACTTTCGTCTGAACACTCTTATGTATACCTTATCTCTGGGAACTACTGGACACAGCACCTCTGTGTCTTCTCTTGGCTCTCTGCTTTGTTCTTGTGAACAGATAGCTCCATGTATTGCAGTTAGTTGGCACATGTAAGCTCCATTTGCAACTGCTCCAGAGGTGGTCCATCATAAGGACCCCTCAAATATGGCACCGGCATGGGTCAACCCTTAAGCATTTCATGAGGCGAAAGGTTAGTAATTCTGCTGGTCTGCATGCGATAGCTCATCAGTGCAAGAGGTAAAGCATCAACCCAATTGAGCTTTGTGTCAGTACAGATCTTATTAAGTTTAGCCTTTAGAGTACCATTCATCTCCACCGTTCCTTGAGACTGAGGATGATAAACACATCCCAAACACTGTTTTATTCTTAATTGCTGTAGCACTGTTTTCACTGTCCTCTGAACAAATGCTGAACCATTATCAGAACTTATCTGCCAAACCTGGGAATTACTTCTCTCGTCAAAAATTTTATTAATTTTTCAATTCAATTCAATTTTATTTGTATAGCGCTTTTAACAATGGACATTGTCACAAAGCAGCTTTACAGAAATAAATTCAAATATTTACAATATATTTTTGTGAATCCATTTATCACTGTGAATTTATCCCTAATGAGTGAGCCAGTGGCGACGGTGGCAAGGAAAAACTCCCTGAGATGATATGAGGAAGAAACCTTGAGAGGAACCAGGCTCAAAAGGGAACCCATCCTCATCTGGGTGCAACGGATAGTGCGATTATAAATAAACTCCTTCTATTACTGTGTACTATAAGGACAAATTGTGCAATTGTGCAACCAATAAATTCATCACAGTTTTCGCAAGAAGTCCGGTTGGTTAAAATCTATCCACTGTCCACTGATGGAGTCCTGAGTACGAAGCTGCTCATGGCAACTGCAGCCCCAAAGCCACTACAGCAATCGCAGTCCCAAGCCATTACAGTACAGCTCCCCATATGTGATCCCCAAGCCATCTCCCCAGCCCCCAGGTGGCACCATCCCCAGCAATCCAAACAGTTCTTCAGGCCGTCCATATGGGGCCCCAGCAGCAGCAGCGAGCGAACTCAACCGATGAGAACTCCAACCAGAAGTAGGGCATCAGGATGGGTCAAGCAGCGAGGAGAAGCAGAAGGTCCATCAGGATGGGTCAGGCAGCGAGGAGGAGCAGAAGGGGTCAGGATCACTGGCATCTCAGAAGTAGCATGTATTACTGTTCCTGCAGCCTGATCTTTTGATGGTACAGCTTCTACCCATCTACTAAACCTATCTATTATTACCAATAAGTACCTCTTCCCCCCTACATTTCTCACCATGTCTACATAGTCTATTACCAAATGTTTGAATGGTCCTTCTGGTACTGGTATGTGCCCTATTGGTGCTGATCTTCCCTTCCTAAAATTGTTTTGTGCACAAACTTATAAAACAGATAAAAAATTATCTACCATAGCCTGTAGATATGGGGACCAATAACCCTGTTGTTTTATTTTTCGTAATACTTCTCCCCTTCTGCAGTGATCAAAAAAACATGAGCATCTGAAATCAACACAGTGAGAAGTGCTGTGGGTGCAATTATAAGTCCTTCATGTGAGTGCCATATACCATTTACGTCTCTAGTAGCATCCCTCTGATGCCACACTGAGTGCTCATAAACATTTGCCTGTCCTTGAATACGAACAATATCATCCAAATTGGGCTCAGGCTGAATGAGTACCATTGGGGCCATTACTGCTACCTGGCACCCTGAAGCTTTCTTAGCTTCTAAGTCTGCAGCATTGTTACCTTTGATGACAAAGTCATTCCCTTTCTTATGTGCCTGACATTTGATAATTGCTAAATGCCTTGGATACATCATAGCTGAAATCAGTTGAACTATTTGTTCAGCATGTTGGATGGGTATCCCATCACTTTTCTTAAATCCTCTCTGCTTCCAGAGAGCCCCAAGTAAATGACAAACACCATGAGCATAAGCAGAGTCAGTGTATATATTTGCAACTTGACCTTTAGCTAACTGACAAGCTGCAGTAAGAGCTTTCAATTCAGACAACTGAGCAGAACACAGTTGCTCACAGTGCTGTGAAATCACCATCACAAAGTCCTCATTCTGTCTTTTCACCACTGAAAACCCTGCATGATTGCCTAAATAGTCTCTAAAACATGAACCATCCACAAAATATTCAAATCACCATCACAAAGTCCTCATTCTGTCTTTTCACCACTGAAAACCCTGCATGATTGCCTAAATAGTCTCTAAAACATGAACCATCCACAAAATATTCAACATCTGCTTCTGGAATGAGTGAGGACTCTAAGTCTGGTTGAAGTCGAGTAAAAGCCCGTGAGTTTGCTACACAATCATGAGGCTGTCCTTCATGTTCTAAGGGAACCATGTCAGCTGGATTTACTGTTGTGCAGTGCTTTATAGTGATGTCTGGGTACATCAAAAGAGACAAGTAGGCTAAGCACCTAGCCTGAGTTAGAACAAATCTCCTGGGGTTTTTTTTGGTAACATGGAGGATATCCCTGTGCTACACTATCCAGTTTGGTGCTGTAGTATGCAACAGGCTGTTTCTTTCTACCACTGCATGTTTCCTGCATTAGCACTGCTGATGCATATCTATCTGCTCTGTTAGCTACATACAGATGAAATGGTTTAGTATAATCTGGAGTGGCTAATTCTGGTGCAGCCTGAAGCTCCTTTTTCAATGATTCAAAAGCTAACAGTGCTTCACTGTTCCACACTATTGGTGAATGCAAATTTTGATGTCCTGCTTGCTTCATGATTGCCCTCAAAGGTGCAGTTTTGATTGCATAGTCCTCTATCCAGTCAGAACTAAATCCCATCATTCCTAAAAAGGTCATCATTTGTCCTACTGTCTGTGGTAGTGGTGCTTTACTAATACCCTCTAGCTGGGCTGGTGCAATTGCCTTAGTTCTGTATGCAATTAATCTCCCTAAATATTCAACTTGTGGCTGACAATACTGTAGCTTAGTTTTAGATGCCTTATGTCCCCCTAGGGCTAATTTAGTAAGTATCTTAATGGAGTCTGTATGGCATTGTTCCAAGGAGGCGGAGCAAATCAGCAGATCATCTACATATTGCAACAATGTGCTATCTATCATAAGATCTTCCAAGTCAGCCCTAAGAACTTGATTGAACACATGTGGTGAGTGTTTGAATCCTTGAGGAAGTCTTGTGTACGTGTATTGCTTTCCAGCATATGTGAAGGCAAATAAATGTCTAATTTCTCCAGCCAGAGGAACATTAAAAAAGGCAGAACAAAGATCAATTACAGTAAAGTATTTGGCATCAGGAGGAACATTAGTTAGCAATGTGTGAGGGTTGGGAACTTCCACTGGCCAATCTTCTACCACCTCATTAACTGCATGCAAATCATGTACCAAACGCCATTTTGATTTGTCAGCTTTAATAACAGGTAATATTGGGGTATTACAATAACTCACTGTCTCAACTAGGACTCCAGCATGGACCAATCCCTCAATAGTTTGTTTAATGCTTGCCTCTGCTTCAGGGATATTGCAGTGGATATTGCTGCTTTCTAGGTAATTGAGCACCCTGGTTTAGTTCTAATTCTAATTGGGCTAGCAGATTTTACTAGACCTACATCAGTGCCATGTTGAGACCACAAAGTATTTGGTACCTGTTTTTCCATTTCTCTCAACAATTCAGCTGTCTTAGACTCTGAGTTGACTGTCTCACTCATGGGCATCTGTGTTTTCTCAGTAATCACCACTACCTGAGGAATTCCTGTCATGAGAGTAGTACACAAAATCTTAATATATGACTTATCTGTTGAAAGAAAAACTGAAGGATGTTCTGTAACATCCCATTTACTCTTTTCTGCTTTTGCCATCATTGGGCCTAAGTCTTTTGATTCCCAGCCCTTTCCCACATAAAGAGTCACATGTGGAACAGAATGAGGAACCTGGAACCACTTGTCAAAAAACCATCATCAATACAATCATCACAAGGATCTTTTTGCATAGCAGCTCCCTGTTTCCCTATAATTATGCATCTAGACACCAAAGGAACTTTCTGACCCTTTGTATCTTTCAACCACCTTTTTTCAATCTCTGGGTCACGTGATGGATCACATAACATTGTACAATGATACTCAGACTTAGGCATTTGTGCACCTGGGATCTGTGCTTCAATAAACTTTCCCCATTTAACAATTACTTGTTTTACTTCATTACTTATCTGTCCTAGCCAATACACATTAGCTTTTGGCTCAGAAAGTAGCATTTGGGTTTTTACCCCTATTATATCTACATAAACTCCTTCTGGAGAACACCAGATTTGAAGTCCAAGTTTACACAATGCATCTCTTCCCAACAAATTAACAGGAGTTTGTTCTGATACTAAAATAGACAGTGTCACCTTTTTATTTTTAGTCTGCAGACTACCTACAGCCGTCATTATAATTAGCTGCATTTGTCCCGAGAATCCTACTGTCTTTGCAAATTTTCCAGACATGGGGAGGTGAGAGGCATAATTTGGACTTACATATGTGTAAGTGGCTCCAGTGTTTACCATCATGGGTGTTAGTTTGCCCTCTATTTTAACCTGCAGCAAAGGTTCTTGATTAGCATCAGTTATTAGAATTGGAAGCTGACCCTCCCCAGTAGGATTCTCTGGGCACCCCTAGTACCCTTGATTAGGCCCACCCCACGGGTTCACTGGGCCTTGTGGAGGTTGTCAATAGGGCTGGACTCAACCATCCCCTTCACCACCAGGTTCCTGTTGCCATGGATTGGTGGGGCAATTACGTCTGTTATGTCCAGGTTGTCCACATCCCCAGCATACCCCTCGAGGACCAAAAGTGGGTCCTCCTCTTCCTCTTTGTCCTCTTGGTGGTGGCCTTCTTTGCAAGTTCATGTTATTTGGCTGCTGGTAGACATTAATAATCAGCACCGTGGGCTGTTGTGGAACTACAGGAGTAGCTGGTGCAGCTGGAGCAGCTGGCACACTTTGCTGAACAACAGGTGGTGGAGGTTGTGGTGCATTCAGAGGAGCCATCACTGCTGATGAAACTTCCTCCACTTGATCTTTGTCTTTGTCTTTATCTTTGTCTTTCACTGGTGCTTGGACCTTTTTCTTGTTTTTATTTGTCAGCTCTTAAACTGTAGTTGTGCCAGTATTCTTTGCAGTTCTCTTTCTTGTTTCTTAAGCTTTTGTTCATTCCTTCTGTATTGTTCAACCGCATGGGTCACATGGTCACTGAATTCCTTGTGTGGTTTAGAATGTAGGCCAACCACATCTTCTAGTTTAGTTTTTACAAATGGTGGCATAGCATCCATTATTGCCGTTCTGAACAATGATGACATCACAGGATCTGCCTCTAGATCCCTTTCCAGTTCTTGTCTCCATCTTTTTAGTTGCCTTTGCACATAGGTGGTGGGATTTTCTGTTTCTCCCAGTTGTTCCCCTTTCAGAGACTTAGATTTTCTATACGAGATGGATACTCTGCCCTCAATTTTGCCATAGGCATGGACGATATTGATCAAACTGAGTTCCATCCATTGCTGGAGAATTCATTGCTCTTTGTAATTTAGCAGCTATGAGAACCTCTTTCATTCTTGATCCTCCTAAAATTTTGGCATTCTGGAGGTGACTGTCATATCTTTGTGGTGCATGTAAGCTTTCACTTGGTCTGAGCTGTCTTCCTCCTTCATCTCGTGACCATATCTCTGCATCATCATCATCCTCCAAATACAACTTTCTTGTAATTCGCTTACACTCACCCACATTGCATCTTTTAGAGCCTGTGGAATATCTTCTCTTATTTAGTTTCTCTACTTCATCCAAATATTTTTCTGCCTGTTCTATTGTTGTACTTACTCTTCCCTCCAATTTTTTCATCTCTTTTAACAACTCCTCCTGTTCTTCTGGGTTATCTTCAGGAAGAATTTGCTCTTCTTCTTCAAAGTATTCCCTTACATCAAGATATAATATAACTATCTACAGCCTGTTCCCTTGGTTTCTGTCTGCATTGTTTTATGCCTTCAGTACTTTTGTGGACTGCTTTAGATGAGCAAGTGGTGGGAGGTTCCCCATCTTCATCTTCCTCCATGTCTATTTTCCCTTCAACTTGCACTGTTCCTTTAATTATTGGAAACTGATTTTTTTGGAGGTGCATAGGGAGGTGGTTCACTGAAATTTTTTCTCGTCTTTTCTTCTGTCTTCTTACTGTCCTTTTTAAGCATTTTTCTGGCCTGCTTCATGCTTTTCCAAGAATTTTCTCCTTCTGCTTTAAAGTATGCAATTACTTTCAGTTCTTTCTCTTTCTTTTCCTCTCTCCCTTTACTTTTGTCTTTGGCTTTGTAGTTCTTCATGAATGTTTCCATCTCTTCACACAGAGGCACATCAAATGTTCCCTCCTCTGGCCACTGTGTTTTCTTGTTTTCTCTTTCTCCACTTCTTTGAGCACTTCTTTATAATTTCTTTACATAAGGGATATTTCTGCCTGTTGCCAACCTCCTTGGAGATGGTTCACTATTACAGTCTGGAATAAAAGTCACTAAGATCTGTCTTAAAGTCTTAGGTTCACGGGTTTCAGTAGTTCTTTTTGCTGAAAGCCAAGTAACTTTTCTTAAGACTACTGACACCTCAATTTCAGGGTTATTCAACTGTCTCCCAGTTACTCCTTTGCCTCTCTCAAAGCCTTGTAGTTCTCCCCAGTAAATATCTACAGGCAATGGCATCATTACCCAATGTAACTGATTTGACTCAGCTAGCTCTTCTAAAGTGTCACCTACGATAGATGCCTTCCAGTTTCTTCCCACTGTTCCTTCCCAATCTACATAAAGCCACTCCTCACTTACTTCCTCTAGATTTCAAAACTGTGTTATACTTCTTAACAGTGAATTTTTTACCTAATAAATCCTCATATTGATTCTCTTTCCAAAAATGTGTTCTAATTCCCTTTGCTTCTTGTAGTATACGCACTATCCTCTGCTCCCTATTTTCTTCTTGAGGATTCATTCATTTTAAAGAAAAGAACTTACACAAAACTTACTGTTTTTAATTTCCTCGCATTCTTGAGGCCCTGTAGTCACGCCAGTTGGGTATAATAGTTACTCTTAACCCTCTCAAGGTAGTAAATTCTCTGTTCTCTATAATGTCCCCTTCAGCTCTTCTTTTTTTGTTCATCCAATACACTCACCTCAATACTGGAGCTATCTCAATGCTTGCTTCACTTATGACTTTGCCAGTCACACCTTTCCCTCTTTCAAAACCTCTCTCTTCTCCCAACCTTAGATAAGGTTCAACCAGATGATTAATACTTAATCTAACAAAATACAGCAGAGTGCGCCTGTGGCAGAACTCATCCAGAACTCCCTTTAAGTTTTCTACTGTCCAGATTCTCCCTATTATGTTATTCCAGTTTATATACAGCCACTCAGTTTCAACTTCTTCTATATTCAATATTCTAGTTAACCGTACCAGATACCAGTTCTTTCTCTGCTTCTAAAAAGAAAAGAATAGCATTCCTCTATCTAGCTGATAGCATGTGTACTGGTATATGCTTAGAGTACCCTGATGATACCCAAGTTGATGCCCGTTAAACTGAAGTTTTATGGGACAATTATTAATTCTTTTACCACTTCTAATCACTTTTCTCAATATCCTGCCTGTGAATGGAGAAAATTCTTCCACTGTAGGCCTTGTTGAAGTGTACGCTAACCTAAAATGCATTAACCCTTGTGACCTCAAGGTAATATGATCCCAATAATGTGGAACTGAAAAATAAAATATGTGAGACTTAGATGTCAATCGAATACGACTCTCAGTGGTTTCATGGTCCATTCAACAAAACTTAAGTCTCTTTATCTGGATCACAACGACTGCAATTGGGAGAATGTCCAAACAATCTACAAAGCCAATTTCTTGGCAGATTTACACCATCAGCCTTGCACGCAGAATCAACACTCTCCTTAGCACTGCTCACACACACAAAACACACACACACATACTCAATCATGCGTAACTGCAGTCTCTCTCTACTGTACTGCACTTATTTACCTTATTTAGCCAAATACACACCTAGAACACCATGCACCATCTAAACAGTCATAATGGTGATTCTAGACTTTATTGAATCAACCAACAAAGCCGAGATGTCTGCAGAACACCTGCTTTACATAGTCGTAGCCCAGGCTTTTATACAATTCTAAAAGTAATGATCTCATCAGGCGGAGTTTTCTCATTTTTTCTTTTGCATCATACCCCTACCTTTCGCCACAATTATTTCATTGGCCCACTGACTTAGTTTTAATTGTGACGTGAGCTCAGCCAGTCTATTTAAAAAAAAAAAAAAAAAAAGAACTAATTAAAAGATAAGACAGTATATGACATAAAACATCTGTATATTTGGTACTATTCAGTACTTTCCACAAACCAGGTTACATCAGGTTATTTGAATTCCACTACATATATCATGCACACTTGGTTTAACACTCTGACATAGGGTGAGATCATATCACACTTCCTTCTGGATTACATATTTCACTAAACACTAATTGGAGTACTTCAAAGCAGTTACATTCTTAAATGGTTACATTCTTAAGCCTTTGATTTACACCTTGATTACTCAGAAAATAGGATACAGTAAAATGGCTAAGAGAAAATAAGATACAATACAAATGAAGTATAAATGAAGGATTAAAAATCTTCTGAAGCCCCAACAGAAACGGAATCATATACATGCAGTTTGCAATTGATTTTGATTTTAAAGCCTTTGGATTTAAAGCCTCACCCTTTTCCCTCCATACACAGCGCTGCTCATTATGACCAAACAGTCAATTTTTTGTTTCATCTGACCAGAGAACACTCTTCCAAAAGGCTGCTGATCACCTGCAAACTTCAGTGTGGCTTTTTATGCTGGTTTTGGAGTAGTGGCTTTTTCCTTGCACGGCAGTCTTTCAGGCCATGGTGATGTAGGAATCTCTTAATGGCGGATGTACATACTTTGGTACCTAATCCCGCCAAATCCTTCACCAGGTTCTGGACCAAGGTTTGTTCATCCCTGGAAGTTAATTTGTGCCTCTTTCCTGAACGATGCTGTGTCTGTGTGCTCCCAAAATTTTAAAGTGCGTATATACTTGTTTGTGCAGATGCACATGGTACCTTCAGTTGCAGAAACTGCTCCTAGGGAGGAACAGGAGTTGAGGAGGTCCACATTTTTTTCTTAGGTCTTGGCTGAGATGGTTGGATTTTACCATGGTATCAAGGGCAAAAGGGCACTGGTTTTAAAGGTAAGCCCTTTAAATACAGCCACAAGTGCAGACCCTCCACACACAGCATGTTTTTTGTTTTTTTGCACCATTCTGTGTCAACTCTAGAGAATGCTGTGTGTGAAATTCCCAGGAGATCAGCAATTTCTGAAATACTGAAACCAGCCCATCTGGTACCAACCACCATGCCACGATTAAAGTCACAGAGATCACACTTTTTCTTCATTCTGATGTTTGATGTGAACATTAACTGGAGCTCTTGACCTGTATCTGCATGATTTTATGCATTGTCACATGATTGGCCAATTGGATAACTGCATGACTGTACAGATGTACAGGTGTTCCTAATAAAGTGGATGGTGAGCCCAGCTTGTTACTACTGCATATTTCAGGAAGTGTGTAAATTAATAGGCTACCTGAACATTGATGCTATGCATCACTATATTCCTTTTAATATAGTCAGATTCACGCACACACAGGGATGGTCTAATAGTGATGTGTGTGCAGTCTAATGCAGCCATTATTCTGAGAAATCCTAACAGGCTATAGACACGTTATAAAAACATATAATAGATTAATGCCCAATATGCTGTTAAGTCTGCTATTTAATTTAAAAATATATCAAATGTACATAAACTGTATATAAACCATAACATGGGATCCTCAGTGACATGCGACACAACTGTAACAGAGGGCTATGATTAGACAGGAGTCTGGCTTTATACACCCCTCAGTTTGTCCAAATGCATATGCTGCTATCGTAACTCAGTGGGTGTAAGACTAGCTCATTTGTTGCATTGAAATTGATGGGAATTAACCATGCTTGTTGAAATAAGCCTGGCTTATCTGTAATAATTTTTTTACAAGTTCCCTCAGTGATAAAACTCTCGCATCTGCACAGCACTAAACAAATTACCATGGGAGGAGGAGCGAGTTTCTAGTATTTTCTACAAGTTCAGGTATTTGTGTCATATGATTGCGCTCCATTCGTGACCTGTGTCACTGGAGTAGAGAAGAGACGCTGGCTCTTATTTTAGTTTGGGGCAAAACAAGGTTCCAGCAACATTATGAAAACACAATTCATAATCACAAAGTGTCAAAAAGCATCCATCTCTCATTTGCTGATTCGAGAAGTGTTTAATATCTGAGAGAGGGTCACTGATACGCGTGCCGTAATACAATATGGCAAGTAGCAACAGCCAAACATCTTCTTTTCCAACATAAGGCGACATCTGCGTAGAAAATCACAGACGTATTCAGACTAAAACCAAAAATCAGACGAGTTTGGTGAAAAACAGTTAAAAAAAAAAAAAAAAAAAAGGACACGGCAGGAAGGAAAGGAAGGAAATAAAATGACAGAGGAGTTCCTGTAAAGTAGGAAATGATCCCAGGATCTCATGTAGTTTAATCCTGTCCGAATAGGGCTATAGCCGGGTCATTCTACAGAAACGTCCACTTTTGGTATGGCAAGATGTCTTAAAATTTATTTCTTTTTCTAACATTTAAACTTAGACCACATTATTAGATTACCTTTTGACTTTATGAATACACATAAATGACAGCTTAATGATTTTTTATATTATTTGTACATTTATTTAAAGACCGCATGTACCATTTTTTTGTCACTGGTG
>CM040482.1:14115074-14138042 GCA_022758105.1 Pangasianodon gigas
ATATATTTTATAATATTTATTTGGCATTTTGTTTTTTTATGTCATTTACATCATGTATTTGATAGTTATGAATAGACTTTTGTATTTTAAATGGTAGAAAACCCTGTTTTTGACCTCAAAATAAAGCACTTTCCCTCTGTACATGGCTGTGGGGACGAGCAGTTTTGTGGTGCTTGGAATTCTATATAATTAATAAAATTAAAAAAATGCCACATTGATGGCTCAAGAAGGTGTAATTGTTCAAATAACATATTGTTTCATTTTAAAATATAAAAAAATTGTAAACCTAATGTGTTTTTCAATTGTAATATTTCTGTAAAGGCTAGGGACAGAAAAATGGACGTTTCCATAGAATGACCCAGCCACCATATTTCTAGCTGTCTGTCATTCTATGCTGTCCTCTTATTGGTGGATTTGAGATGAGCATTGTAGCACACTGGCATTTTAATCACACTTTTCTGACATTGCCAGAACTTTATCATTGACAGATCTCACGACCAGAGGCTTTCCTTTCCACTGTACAGCAGAATCGAGCTGAAAATTCATATAAATTGTAAACACTTCTGTAATCAAACGAGGTGTGTTTGTGCTTGTTAACTAAGCACAGTATACTCACTAGTGCTGATTTAACAAATATTTATAATAGATTTCATAAAATGCGTTACATTACAATACATTATTTGCTGATTTGAACAGTAAGATCAGTAAGAAGAATGCCTTGACTGGTCAAAATATCTCCACATTCGTCCGGGTTTGAAAAAAATGACAATAGGCCGTTTGTGAGCCGAAAGAGTCGGCTCTTACTGGAGAGCTGAGCCAAATGATCTGACTCACTGAAAAGACTCGGAATTGTCATCACTGCTACCTGTATTACAGAACGATAGTCAGCGCCGGCTATGCGTCCGTTCTTGGCTTCTGATAGGGCAATGCCGCGCCTTGCTTGCTTATGATTGGTCTCCAGGCTTTCAATTCGGCCCTGTCCCCGCCCACTGTGTTCTGCAGAGATTCCATTTTACAGGGCTCGCTGCTCGGCGTTAAAAACTTGTGTGTAAGTAGGAAGTAGCCAAGGACACTGGCGACACGTAGTCATATGAAGGCGTGCTAGAAACGGGAAGCTAATCCTTGGTGGAGTATTGAGGAATAAATGATGATCTAAAAAATGAAGACAAGAAGACTTTAACACAAAAGCGCTTCAGGTACTGTACCTTTACAGCCACACGGAAACTGTCACTTCTGCCTCAGACGAAGCCTTTTCACACACTGAGATCAAATCAACTTAAATGTGAACAAGTTCCCTGATCTTACACCATGATACTTTGCTAAAAAAAAACAACAACAACAACAAAAAAAAAAAGTAATGTAAAAGTGGGTGTGAGGTGTTACAGTAGTGTTAAAGGTGTAGGCTGATCGAAACTGCAGGTAACTGTGTTATAAGCTGGAAGGAATCTCTTCAACGCCTCTGGTGTGTGTGTGTGTGTGTGTTTGCCTTGTCTCTGGTGTGTTGTACTGTATTGTGTTGTGTTGTATTGTGTTGTGTTGTGTTGTGTTGTATTGTATTGTGTTGTGTTGTGTTGTATTGTATTGTGTTGTATTGTGTTGTGTTGTGTTGTATTGTGTTGTGTTGTATTGTGTTGTATTGTGTTGTGTTGTGTTGTATTGTATTGTGTTGTATTGTGTTATATTGTGTTGTGTTGTATTGTGTTGTATTGTATTGTGTTGTGTTGTATTGTGTTGTGTTGACAGACAGACAGACAGACAGACATGTGTCTGTGGACAGACTGAATAAAAGGCAGCATTTGAGGACAGTCGTAGAAAGTCCATAACATCTGTCGCTGAGGCCCATTCTATCAGCCATGTCACTTTGGGCAGATATTATAAATCTTTACAGAAGCTCAAAGAGAAAGGTATAAGGCAGCAGCGCGGTGTAGGAGACCTTAGCTATAAGTCTCGCTTTAGTGTTTGAGTTGATCAGACTGGATATAATGCAGGTTAAAGGAAAGGAAGTGTAGAGCTCTTTAGGAAAGTTCTGCTCATATGATGAAGAATGTAGAACATGAGGCTTGCAAACATGTTCTTCACTGTTTTCAAGTGGCACTTGGTCTGTATTAAAAAAAACAAAACTTCTGTGATGATTACATTCAGTTAAAATCTATTCCCTCTGTTACTCTTATGTCATTATATTAACCAACTGTCAAAGTGTGAAATAGTACCAATACATTAAACACGATCTAACCATAACTATGCAGTGTTTTACTGATTGCTAACGAATTTACCTGCCAGTGTCAACTCTCTGAATCAGCTTGGTTTACTTTAACACCCTTATGATTATTATATATGCGTTACACAATAGGGTGTATAGTTGCATGCAGGGTACACACTTACAGGGCTTGTTTGTTTCTGCATTTCTTGCACATTATAGTGATTAGAAAAGCATCGTTTGCAGTACCACGTGATGTTGCGGTGCTACAATGAGCTCTGATTGGATCTTTTGTCATGGGTGTCCTGTGATATTGCCTGTACACACTATGAGTTAGACCTTACAATTTTAGAAAAATGTGCGCAAATCTTTACTGCAAATCTTTTTTTTTTTTTTACCGTGCTAAAAGAAATAATTTAGATGTGGATACGAAAAAAAGTACATTCTTGGGAGCCAGGGATCGAATAAATGAATGTTTTTGAGGCTTTGCCTGCCGTCTAGAAGGTCTTCAGTGAGGCACAAGAAGAACTCTCTTCAGGTACTGTAACATCCATTGTTTCTCTGAAACATGGCTGTCTACCATGGTACTGGATCATGCAGTTTAGCCTGCTGAGTCCTTATCAGTCCATCGTATGGATAGAAAAGCAGCGGCTGGAACGTCTAACCCAAGGGTTACCAAACTAGGGGTCGCGACCCCACGTGGGGGTACTTGATTTACAAATGGGGTTGTGACAAAAAGTCACAATCTCCTCTTCTGTTTCATTCATTTAATTTACAAATTAATATTAGAAATATCAAAGATGGATTTTGTGTGCTAATATTTTGAACTGGGAGTCACATTTAGACAAGCCACAGGATATCACCTACAAGATGCTGGATGTGTGCAGGACTGTTGTACCATGTGGAGATAATTGTGTTACACAGTTGCTACAGATTGGACGGCTTTCACAGTTTTATCTGCGAGTAGACCATTCTGCCTCATCTCATCCTGTTCCGAGAACTGTTTAATGTCTTAGGGCATGTTAGATTACAGTGTGGAAGTTTCCATCTGAGTGTGAATAAACTGTAGCCATGAAGGGGTTAACAACAATGTTAAGATACACAGACATTCTACATTAGGTGACAGGCTCTAAAGTGTGCTAGAAAAACCTTCCCCACACCATCACACTGGTTTGTACTATTGACTAATAGTGCTTGGTTCAAATCAGATTTTACCATCAGCATGATACAAAGGGAACCTGGATTTTTATGACTGGACACCTTTTGGACTCAACAGTCTGGGTCTGCTGCTCCTGTGACCACTGGAGTTGCTCTATCTCCACTAACAACTTTGGCATTTAGCATATCCCTCAGCTGTTGTGGCCCATTTAACACAAAGTCCAGTAAGTGAATTGGGATGTGATTTGTCTGACTTCATGCCATTCCTCTTAGACCTCACTGATCCACAGGATTATTGATCACTGTGATTTTCTGTGCCTCACGGGTCTGGGGTTCGATCCTGACAGTTATGCGTGGTTTGTAGGGGAACTTTTCTATGCCTTAATGTTTTTTCTGTGTTTTTGAGTTGTATTTGAGTGGAATTTTGGAAACCTTAACAGATAAGCAGAATCTTTTCCTACATATCACGCAACGCTGTAGCCTAGGTGTGTATACTGCATCAGGGAACTGGGAGCCCTAATTTCACCTCAATTCATCTGATTTTATTAGCTGGAAAATTGTAACATTGATCAGCTGAATGGCACAGCAATTTCTTCTTAAAGCAACTGTTAAAGTACTTACGTGCAGTCTGAGCAGTGGCATAATAAAAAAAATAATAATTGTTTGATTATCATTTTAGGTATCTAACTGGCTGCTACAGAATAGGGCAATAAACTTTGTCATTGTAGGAATTATGTAGTCAGACTTTAATATGTACATGTCCCCCCACGTTTATGGTAACTGCTTATGCAGTTTCTTGTGATTGTACATTTAGGGACACAAACTCAGCTGTCATAAATCACTGGTAGCTGAGCGGTTAAAGTCCTCTTCCAGCAACTGGATGGTTGTGAATTTTACCAGGGATGGCGGTGAGCCACTGTTGGGGCAGTGAGTGGTATCATTACCTCTCACCTGATGAGATTTGGGTTTGGATTGTAATTCTGCCTCATTTGTAAGTTGCTATAGATAAAAGATGCAAATGAACAAAGTCTTGTTCACAATGGAACTTCCTTTAAACTTTTATTAATGATTGACTTCAGTTATATAAGCTGGACATTGAATATGTGCTTTCACACAGGAGTTGTTATGTAATGACAAGTTCAGGCCATACCTGAATTCACTTCCACATGTTTATTTAGTGGAAGAATATCAGTGAGAACTCCAAGCATGAACACTTTAGGCTTATGCACTGTATTCACACTTCAATTCAATTCAATTTTATCTGTATAGCACTTTTAACAATGGACATTGGCGAGGGTGGCAAGGGAAAAACTCCCTGAGATGACATGAGGAAGAAACCTTGAGAGGAACCAGGCTCAAAAGGGAACCCATCCTCATCTGGGTGACACCGGATAGTGCGATTATAAATAAATCCCTTCTATAACTGTGTACTACAGGGACAAATAGTGCAATTGCACTTCTTTTTGTCTTTTTCTTTTTCAAAAATTGGTTTCTAAGAAATTCTTGTATGTAAAGCTGTTTTGTTTGCATGATCCAGTTTCTGAAATCCCACACTCACCCATACACTGTAGTAAAATGAATATCATTAAGGGGTGTTTAGTTACATGGTAACAACACTATTCCATAACTGAGTGCTATAATTTGAGATTACAGACACACACTGCCTGATATTTTTTGATTTATCATACCTCATGGCAATAACAAGTCCTTCAGCAACCATTACGTTTTATTTCAATTCACTAGCACACAGTAAAATAATCAAATCATATACCTATTACCTCTCATGGTTCAGCACTTGTGTGTGTGTTGCATGTGTGTGTGTTGACATCTTCTTAAGGTTGATTTTCTTGATTTTTTTTCTGTGAAATTAATTTTTTTTCTGCAGTTCACTTGTTATCTTGTATAGCTGTAGACAAGTTCCCTTTATGAGAGAACCTTATGATCTTTTTTATTATCTGCCAAATGAAAACATGTTGCAGTAAAAACAGGTGACATCAGTAAAAACAGGTGACATCAGTAAAAACAGGTGACATCAGTAAAAGCACGTGACATCAGTAAAAACAGGTGACATCAGTAAAAGCACGTGACATCAGTAAAAGCACGTGACATCAGTAAAAGCACGTGACATCAGTAAAAGCAGGTGACATCAGTAAAAGCAGGTGACATTTGTCCACCTTGTCCAACACATTCTTTGTTGCAGGAAATTTGCAACAGACTTTGACCCACGGAACTCAGTGGGCTATATTTTTACTTTACATTCTCACTCACTGTGTCAAACACTCAGTTACACATGCCAACATAAACACACATTTTTTTGTATAGCAATGGGAACATTTGGTGTGTTCTGTTCAAACATTACAGTGTTTGGATGTGTGAATGGCTTAAGCATGAGCATGTTTATACCAGAGTTAGACAGACTCTTATTTGTGGGGATCTTGCATATGTTAATTTTGTGTGTGTGTGTGTGTGTGTGTGTGTGAGACTTTACAGCACATCACATATTTCGGTATGATGATTCACATCCTGAATATGACTCTGAGTAATGTGGAGGAATTGCCTGACTGCCCCCATCAATTACATTACAAACCTGAACATGCAGATGACTTCAGAAGCAGAGATAAACATATACAGCGTACACACCAGAGATTAACAGTACTAGTTTAATGTAGGGTTTAAAGTAGCCAGTTAGATATGTGTGGTTGAAACGGGAGTTCCGAAACACACACACACACACGCATAAACACACTCACAGGAACCACCTGTGAGCACATTACCTGCTGGCATGACATCTGATCACTGTCCTTCTCTTCTCTTTCTTTCTACTATGTGCTATGATTATGGGTGTGTAGAAGCTTTATTTCTGTAATCTCCACCGAACAAGTATGGACTTGGAGGAGCAAAACATGCCATCGGTGACAGAGAGGACATCGCTCAAGCTCTCTCGCATACATAAATCACCAAGTGTGACATCAAGTGAAAACAGTCAAGATGCACAACAGGCAAGATGGACATTTATTCTTCTTTACGGAGACTGGCACTCTGTGGTTATGGTATTTATATAGCAGAAACTACAGTTCAGTGTGTCAGAGGTTTGGTCTATAGTTCTAAATATGACACATTCACAATCTACATATTTAACAGTTTCCAACAAAAAAAATCTTTCCCACACCAAACTTGAGCTGACTGACAATGCAATCCTCAATCCTCAGTAGTTTAACCTGGGCATCTTTGGCAGTGCCAGTGATATAAATGTAAACATGTCTTTTGGTTGTGTCTCTCTCAGAAAGGTGGCTGGGAGATAATGGAAAGCCTACAGGAGCCAAAGGGCAATGTGCAGAAACCAAGAAAGCAAGAAGGCTTCCTGCTGAAGAAGAGGAAGTGGCCAATGAAAGGCTGGCACAAGGTGAATCTTTTTTTGTTATTTAATTTTCTTTAAATTTAGACATAGCCCTTTATCACTCACTAGGTATGACCATTTGCACCGGTATTTTACAAAATCAGGTGCACTTAAGGAACTGATCAGTGATCCACCCAAAAATAGCGGTCTATGGGTAATTTACTTTAAATCAGGTGTAGACAATACCTTGTGTGAAAGCAATCCACTCCTGGGGCCAGGCAGCGAGCAAAGTGATTAGTTGAACTACTCACTTTACTTCTTATATACAAACTTAATATAGGCCAAATTAGGGCAAATGGCAAATTAGGAACAGGTGAGAATGACGACGACACATGGGGAGACAGCCAATGACGGGACATGGGTGGAGACAGGACATGAACCAAAACAAAACACACATGTGAATATAAACAAAGTCCTGCCAACCCAGAAGCGCATGCTGTCGCGCTATGGGCAGCATACCTGACAGATCCCCCCAAAGGGCGCTTCTCCTGAAGCACCTGCCAATACTCCCCCCGGCGGTCATCTCGTCAGTCTCATGCAGGAACAAGGCTCGGAAGGCCGCGCCATTGGCCTCTGGCATGAGTAGG
This sequence comes from Pangasianodon gigas, assembly GCA_022758105.1. NCBI lineage: Eukaryota > Metazoa > Chordata > Actinopteri > Siluriformes > Pangasiidae > Pangasianodon > Pangasianodon gigas. The sequence goes on from CM040482.1 coordinate 14,122,414, forward strand.
TCTTGGGAGGCTGCCTTGTCGGCCTCAGGCAGGAGCATGATGTAGAAGGCTGCGCCGTCCGCCTCAGGCAGAAGCTGGACTTGGGAGGCTGCCTCGTCATCCTCAGGCATGAGCAGATCTTGGGAGGCTGGTGAGGAGGCTGCCTTGTCGGCCTCCAGCTGGAACCCGGGTGAGGAGGCTGCCATGTTGGCTTCTGGAGGGAGCTCTGCAGGGGAGGCTGCCACGTTGGCCTCATTTGTCTCCAACCTTCCTCTCCTCATAGTAGATAGAGAACGGAAGAATGGGTTCGGCCGACAACCTTGCCCTCCCCAAAAAAACTTTCCAGGTCAAAATTAAGGTCGCCCTTCCCGTAAATCACTCTCAGGAGGCTTATGAACTCAGCCACGCTTCCAAGGCCCATGGTTCCTGTGGCAACCAGAAGCTCCGCCCACTGGCGGGCTTGGCCGGTGAACCGGAATAACAAGAACCCCAGCCACTGCTTCTCTTTGGGCTTGGGGTCCAGCAGGCTGGCACTGAAGGCACTGAACTGGCATAAAAATTGGCACTGAAGGAAGAATCCATTCAGAGAGCTTTCAAAGCCATCAAAGGGAGCTGGAGCATTGATGTCGAACCACTGGGGAAATCGCACAGAATCAAATGCCAGTACTATCATCTCGGCGTACCACTTCTCTTGCTTTCTTGCTGCATCCATGTCCGGGGCGCAGTATTCTGTCGTGAGTGCAGACGGATGCAAGTGCAGTTAAAAGAATTTATTGGGAGGCAAGCAGACAAATCCAATAACGTAAAGCAGAGAAACAGGGCAAACTAGGCAAAACGAACACGAGAATGAAGAAACAGGCAAGAAGTCAAAAAAGCAGAGCGAAACACACAGAACAAAAATGGCTTGCTAAATTTCAGGTGGCAAACACTGAAACAATACTGCACAAAGGACAAAGACAAACGGGGGGGAGGGTATAACTATACAAAATAGGAGCAGGTGAGAACAATGATGACACATGGGGAGACAACCAATGACAGGACATGGGTGGAGACAGGACATGACCCAAAACAAAACACACATGTGAATGTAAAAAACCCTGCCAACCTGCAAGTGTGCGCTGTTGCGCTACGGGCAGCTGAAGTGCGCTGAGTGCTCCAGCACTCTGCACGCGAGGGGGAAATACCTGACAGTGCTCCAAGTCTTCCTTATGTCATGACAGCCAGGGAGGGTCTCATGCAGTGTAATAGGACAGCTAAAGACAAAGCTACATATGGCACTATCATGATTTGAACTTAGGCTTACTCAACAATAGGGCAAAACCTTAGACAGCTGCACTACTTGGGAGCCTGAGTACATTATCTATGATTTATGGCCATTTTCGCAGATGAGATGAGCAGAAATTATTATTCATTAATCATTAATGATTAATGCATGGGTCATAATGAGAAAATTAAAAAATGCCCTTATCCACTACTACCACTGCCATCTTTCATGTTTATTCAGTTATGTTGGTTGTATGATGATACTGTTTTTCATTCTGAAACTCTTCCTGTTACAAGTGTTGATCGCAAAAATTTGGCTAGAAGTTTAGATTGAGAGAATGCTTTGTTAATCACACTTGCTTTGTATTTATTTTCTGGCAGAGATATTTTCTTTTGGAAAGGGGGATCCTAATGTATGGCAAAACATTAGCTGATGTGAGTATACAAACACACACACACACACACACACAAACACATGTACACGAACAGGGTTTTTTTTTGTTGTGAGCATTGAAAAGTCTAAATGAGCAGTTACAGCTTTTGGACTGAGTCTCACTCTCTGCTTTAGTTTTCGAGCTGACCGATCTTGGGCTTATGACTGAGTAAAAACTCATACTTGCTTCATGATTGCAGTGGTGATTGTTGGCATTCTGAATTTTCAAGCATTTTCTCATAAACTTTATATTAAGTCCTAAACAAAATGACCAGTCAGCGGTCTCACATTGTCTTTTTTTTCTTTTCCCAAGGAATCACCATCAGTATAGTAAACCTGTTTAGTTTTTTTTTTTTTTTACTTGCTATTCAAAGTAATTCAACATAAGTTTCCATTACATTTATGTTTGGTATATATTTATATTTATTCATGCCCAAGGTTCTTCCAAGGTGTAGATATACTGTAAGATACAGTATATCAACACATTGGAAGAACCTTAGGCACCACGGTTCACATCCTGCGGTGTGTTTCTGTTCGGTGTCAGTTTGTTCTGAATATAATGCAGGTTACTGAAAGGAAGTGTAGAGCTCTTTAGGAACATTGTGCTCATATGATGAAGAACGTAGAACATGAGTCTTGAAAACATTTGCCTCACTGATTTCTTCTGTCTCACTCATTTCAAGTGGCACTTGGTCTGCATTAAAATACAAACCCAATTTTTTTTAATATAGTTTACATTTAATTTAAAACTAAAAACTATTCCCTCTGTCACTGTTATTAAGTCATTATTTTAACTAACTGTCAAAGTGTGAAATAGTACCAATACAATCTAACCATAATTATACAGTGTTTTACTAATTGGCAATGGATTTACCTGCCTTTGTCAAATATGCACAAATCTTTATTGCCAACATTTTTACTGTGTTAATACAAATATTTTAGATGTGGATACAAAAAAGAATGTTCTGGGGCGCTAGGGATCGATTAAATGAATGTTTGTGAGACTTGGCTCACAGCCATATTTTGAACACATTTTCTGTCTGTCTGTGTTTATGTTAAGCTGAAGAAGGGGAAACTCCGTGGCCGAATTGACATTGGTCTCTCTGTCATGTCCATCAAGAAAAAGACCATGTGTATTGATCTGGACGCAGAAGACAGTATTTACCATCTAAAGGTAGCCACACACGCATACACACACAATGAAACTGTTACTTTAACACCATATTTATGGCACACACACAAAGTGGCTTTTATCCCTTTCTTATAATGTTGTTTTGGTAGGTAAAGTCACGGGATCAGTTTGATGAATGGGTGTCACAGCTGCGAAATCATCGCATATTCCGTCAGAATGAGATAGTAATGGATCCTCAAGAGTGCCATCTACACTCGGACTCTGCCTCACTCAGAAGGGTATTTACTTCCTCTGACAGTCACAGTACTGCTGTTTGTCATCACTATTCAGTCATTGTCTGCCTTAGGACTAGTTTACCCTAGAACCAAAATAACAGATATGTAAGGAATAGAACATGATGGTTCATGCTGTTATAGGAAAATAAGCAACAAAACATGGTTTGATTTCAGTGATTACAATGTTTTAGTTATTGAAGAACAAAGTGTCATACATTTAAAGCATTTATAGTTAATGTCAGTAAAATACAAAGCGCAAAGTCCTCTGTACATAGACTTTCCTGGAGTGGAAAAGTTGACGGTGCAATTGTTGATTTTTTTTCTTCTTATTTGTACAAATAGCCTGAAAAATATGTAGAATGTTACAACTAATTGTTACGCAATGACCTCAACACAAGGCCATGTGGCCATAGTGCTAGTTGTGTTTACATTAATTAGTGATGTTGCTCCTGGACAGGTATGTAAATCAATCTGTATGAAGATTTTAATTGTTTGAATGTCCAGCTTCACATAATGAATTAAGTAGGTGTGTTTTCATCACTCAGAGAGCCAGATGAGCTAATGCTTTGGATGAACCACCTTCCTAAAAATGTATGTAATGCTAGCTAACGTCCGTGGAGCTAATGATGCTAATGATGCTAACACTAAAGCTTAAATGCTTTTTAAAAAGAATTAATTACAAAGAAAAACAAGAGAGTGATTGCACTCTTGACCGTTCTCAAAAATCAGTATGAGCCGAATTTTGTGTCTTTATAGTGTTATAGCTATGCTTTCAAGCAGATGAATGGTCAAGTGCACAAGAAATTAATGTCATGACAATAGGTATGGGTATGAAACTTTGTGTACATGGGCATGAATGGGGGCAAGCTCAAGGAATTTAAAAAAATAATAATTAAATGTTGTTGAACTCCACTTTCTTCATTTCTAGAGATCTAATCTTGACTAATTTTGACTAATCTTGCCTAAGGCTCCTTTAAATGACCAGCTTTACCTGTTCCTTTCCCTGAATGCTACAAAGTGCTGACACTGGAAACTCATTCCATAAATGTTAAACAGCTCCTTACAGAAAGCTTCACCATGTTAATGATTACACATTTTATTTTGTTAATTAGCATGTTTTTAAAACCATTTATTACTAAGTTTATAATATGTGAGTGTCCTCTATCACTTAGTTGTTACCATAGAAACATTAATGTATTAGGACAAGTGCTTTACTGTCAGTGCTGTGCTGTTTTAAAAAATTAATCAACATTTTCTGAACAATTAGATTTGAGAATTCAACAGTGCTCATATGATGACACCCCCCCATCCCCCCTAGCACCACTTAAGCTGGGTCTGTGTGGTATTTCAGCCTGATTTTGCTGTTGAAGACAAAAATCACACATCATAATCACAATTATTTGGTCGTGACCTGAGATCAGCAGTTAACAGCTTATATGCCTGGCTGCCTAATAAGCAGAAAAAATCCTTATTACCTCAAGCTCACTTTGAAGAATAGTCATTCCATGTTGTTATCTTTTACCCAGACATGGACGGCTCAGAACTCCTCTTCTTCTCGATTTGAAGATACATTGCAATGCATTTTCCCTAGGCATAACATTATACTGAGGGCTTGTTTCTGTTTAAGTGACCTAATTTCTTTAATCATAGGTCTATTATTAGAGGATCTTTTTCATATAATCTGACATGGAGAACTGACAGTCTGCTGTGGAGTTTTTTTTTATAAGATTTTATTCGATCATCTTGTACAGTGTGAAGTACATTGTGAAATAATAATCTTAAAGACCGTTAACATCACGTAGTCTAAAGCAGGCCCTCTCTTTCTCTCTGTCTCTCTCTCTACAGCGAGCTGTTCTCTCTAAACAACCTTCTGTCCTATCAAAGAACAGTTGGCTACAGAGCTCAGAAGACATGAAGAAATGCTGTAGAGGTATGAGCAGCACAAAGCAATGTGTACCTTATTGCACCTTTTTCATCTTTTCATTAGTCTTTCTTATGTTTCTGTACCTTAAACTATTTCTGATTTCCTTTCATAGAACTGTCAGAGTGTGAATCATCTCTGCTAGAATTAAATCTGCTGTTGAAGAATATGGAAGTATTGCATCGCACATTCTCTGCCCCTGCTATAAACACATTGCAGGTTGTGTATGCCTACTCCAACTTCCCCCACCTCTGTTTATATGTGTTTCCTCCTGAACTGCTTGCATACTGTGATCACACTTTCTAATTCTCACTGTGCTTTTGTCCTGACAGACTGAAGGTCCTAAGAAAGAAAAGAAAGGAACAAGGAGATGGAGGTCCAAAAATCACAGAAAAAATAGCAAAGACACCATACAGGTTAACTAGACAGTTATATTAGTTGGTGCTGCAGTGTGATGTTTGTGTTCATAATTGTGAATCCAACAATAATCTGACCAAGCTGACTCATCAACTCAGGTTTCTGGCTCAACTTCATCTGCTCATCTGCATGTTTCAAACCCAAACCTGACATATTCTGAGCCTTGCTGTCCAGAGTCACATCTAGACACGCCAGACTCACCCATTGATGCCTCGCAGTTACAGGAGGACTTCTGCAGGTTGGCCAGTACTGGTGAGTCCTGTAGTTTTTTCTCTGTGAAGTAAAAAACAGCAACAAGAATATTTACAGTTTTTTTCCTATTTAATCAAACTGGCATTCAGCTGGTGGCATTAAGTATATGTTTCATTTCCCTCACTCTCTCAATCCCTACCTCTGCCACATTCTGTGTGTGTGCCCTTTAGTGTGTGCCACCTTGAAATCTACATACATGTCTCTGTGTAATGAGAGAGACAGAGTTAGATGCACTCTGGAATTAAAGAGCATTCCTGATAAGGTATGTGACTGATAGTGTGTGTGTTTCGGTATAGTTTACTTTGCTTAGTTTTCACACACAGCGGGGTATAACAGAAAGCCACAGTATAACATCAGTGGTCGATTTACAGAAATAAACCATCAGAAAGATTTAAATACACAATATAAAAGTACTGTTGTGTATTGTGGGTAGTGATTTGTGAAACATTAGTTTCTCAGTTGAGTATTGAATCCAATTTTTTCCTGCCTTCATGTTTCATATGATCTTCCAGGACATGACCGACGGGCCCCAACACCTCCTGCAACAGGTGTCAAATGAAATGCGAGGCTCAATCCCTGAGTCACTGTCAGAGTTTTTTGATGCAAAAGAGTACCAGCTTTCTTCCAGCTCCTCTGAGAATGAGGTCAGAGAGTGGCAGAGTGCTTATATGCAATAAAAAGTATGCAATAAGAGGGCAGACTAAAGGATGTTGCTTGCTATGTGTCTTCATTTTGTGTATGTTTGTGTGCACAATTAGGCCTCAGATAATGACTCCTGCTTAAGTGATGTGAGTGATAATGTTTCAGTGGAGCTCTGCAGCAGCGAGGGAGGGATTGAGAAGGACAACACAGGTAAATCATCTACAAACACACACAAACACACACACACACAAATACACATGTTATCAACATCTATCTGTGAACTATTTAATATTTTTGTTTATTTATTTGTGTGTGTGTGTCCAGACAGAAGCATGGTGCAACGGCGCTTAAGGCTACCGAGTGCGTGTGTCAGTGGGGGTGTGAATGTGTGGAGCATTCTCTCGGCCAACATTGGGAAGGACCTCTCGAAGGTGGCCATGCCAGTACAGCTCAACGAGCCAGTCAACACACTGCAGAGACTCTGTGAGGAGATGGAGTACTGTCACCTGCTGGACACAGCTGCACACACGCAGGACCCACATATGCGCATGGTGAGAACAAAACTGAGATATATGCTTACTGGTCACTTTATTAAGAACACCATATTAATAGTGGGTGGGGCACATCTGCCTCAAGGTTTGAGGTGTTATGCATTCTGAGATGCTTTTCTGCTCACCACAGTTGTAAAGAGTTATTTGAGTTACCTTCCTGTCAGTTCGAACCAATCTGGCCATTCTTCTCAGACTTCTCTCATCAACTCGGCTTTTTCCCCTGCAGAACTGCCATTCACTGTTTTTTTTTTTTGCACCTTTCTATGTAAACTCTACAGACTGTTGTACATGAAAATTCCAGGAGATCAGCAGTTTCAAACAAGCCCATCTGGCGTTAGCAACAGCAGTCGAAGTCACTGAGAGCACATTTTTCCCCATTCCCCCCGTTTGATATTAAGATTAACTGAAACTCTTGATCTGTGTCTGCATAATTTTCTGTTTGAATGAGCAGGCATGCAGATGTTCCTAATAAAGTGGCCAGTGAGCATAGGTGACCATTCTGAGGGGCATGGGCAGAAAAATATGCACCATTCATATACACTGTGTTTGTAAAATATTCAGACCCCTTCATTTTTTGCACACTTTATCATATTATATATTTAAATAGGCTTTAAATATATATATTTTTGCCCATTAATCAGCTTCATGCTATGGAGGTTGCTTCTCAGCAGTAGGGACAGGGAGACTGGTCAGAATTGAGGGAAGGATAAATGCAGCCAAATGCAGCCAAATACAGCGAGGCCCTTGAAAAAAACCTGCTCTAGAGTGCACACGACCTCAGACTGGGGCAAAGGTTCACCTTTCAGCACGACAACAACCTGAAGCATACAGCCAAGACAATGCTGGAGTGACGTCAGGACATGTCTTTGAATGTCCTTGAGTGCCTCAGCCAAAACCCAGACTTGAATCCAACAGAACATCTGTGGAGAGACCTGAAGATGGCAGTTCACAGACCCCCCCATCCAATCTGATTTGAGCTTGAGAGGATCTGTCAGGAAGAATAGGAGAAACTGCCCAAATGAAGGTGTGTAAAGCTTGTAGAGACTTACCCAAGAAGACTCAAAGCTGTAACTGCTGCCAAAGGAGCTTCTACAAAGTACTGAAGGAGTCTGAATACTGATGTCAATGAGATTAAAGTTTTTGATTATTAAAAATTTTTTGTATGTTACTATATGTAGATTGATGGCCAAAAGAGTATATTTTAATTAATTTTAAATTAAATGTAAATAAATTGTGCTTAAACTAATGGGGTCTGAATATTTTCCAAACCCATATATATATATATATATAAACATGTGAACTAGGTTTATGAATCGCTGATCTTCTTGACTTGTCCCAACATGAGCAACCTACAGAAGAGAACATAGAATAGAATAACATCTCACTGATCAATGATTATTATTATTATTATTATTATTATTATTATTATTGTTATAACAATAATAATAACTTTATTTAAATAGCACCTTTCATACATAAATTGTAGCTCAAAGTGCTTCAGAATGGAAAAGATATAATAAAATGATAAAATAATAATAAAACCATAATAATGCAACACAACATTAAAAATAAAAATAAAATATAAAAACCTAAAACATAATTAAGAAACAAAAATAAGTAATCAAAAAGAAAATATAATATTATATAATATAATAATAATAATAATACTAAGAGAAGATAAAGCAGTTTTAAGCATAAAATCAAGAGGACTAGTTAAAAGTTAAATAAATGTGTTTTAAGCTGCTTTTTAAATATATTTAATGAAGGTGCCTGATAGATATATGCTGCAAGTGAGTCCCACATCCTGGGAGCATGGACACTAATAGCAGTTTGACCGAGCTTCTTCTTATTAAAAGGAACCTTAAGGAAGCCAGCATTTGTTGATCTTAAAAAATGATTTGGGATGTAGTCCATCAGGCATTCTGCTAAATACACAGAGGCAATGCAACCTTAGATGTGAGGAACAAAGCTGAGATCAGAGTCGAGTATTACACCCTGATTTCTAACCTCTCTTTTTACAGATAAAATTTTACATTCTGTATATTTGTATGTGCATGTGTGTAGGTGTACGTTGCAGCATTTGCTGTGTCGATGTATGCATGTACGTTTACCAGAGCAGGGAAAAAGCCCTTTAACCCTGTACTGGGAGAGACATACGAATGTGAGCGTCCAGACAAGGGCTTCCGCTTCATCTCGGAGCAGGTACAGCACACACAAGCCCATTCACACACATTGTTTTTTTTTTACCTCACAGAAGTATTCACTCATGCACACTGCATTTCCCCATTCCTCAGGTAAGCCACCACCCTCCTGTGTCTGCATGCCACTGCGAATCCAAAAACTTCACACTTTGGCAGGGTGAGAAGAGAACACACACACACGCACACACGTGTTTTACTGAAAATATTATTTTAAATAATAGAACAAATGAAAATGGCATGGGCAAATATTGGGACCTTTAACCAAATACTTTGTAGCACAACCTTTTGAGACAATAAGTGCACTTCCTGTATCTCTGAATGAGATTTCTGCACTTCTCAACTTGTCAAGTTTGGTCTGCTCTTCTTGAGCAAACTCCTCCAGTTCTCTCAGGTTTGCTGGGTGCCTTCTCCCAACTGAGAGTTTCAGGCCGGAAACTGGAGGTTGGAACTCTTTGCAGGCCACTTCAGAATGGTCCAACATTTTCTTCTAATCCATTCTTGGGTGCTTTTTGATGTATGCTTTGGATCATTATCCTGCTGGATAATGACTTGCAATTAAGAGACAGCTTTCTGATACCCAGCTGTACATTTTGCTCCAAAATTTCTTGATAGTCTTCTGACTCCATTGTGCCTCTTCCATGTTTCACAGTAGGGATAGTGTTCTTTGAAAGCGTCGTATTTCTTTCTGTAAACATATGGATGGTGTGATTAACCAAAAAGCTAATTTTGTCTTATCTGTGGGACATTGTCCCAGAAAGACTGTGTCTATGCAGTATGCAGTTTGGCAAACTCCAGTTTTGGGCTTTTTGTGTTTCTCTTTAAGAGGTGGGGTTGTCCTCGGTCTTCCACCACAGAGACCATTTTCATTCAGACAGTGATGAATGGTTTGACTTGAAACTGTTGCACACAGGGTCAGCTTGGATCTGTCTTGAAGTTTTCCTGGGCTCTTTCCCCACCATTTGAACAATCCATCTCTTGGCTCAGTTTTCCTCTCATGGCCACGCTCAGATATTGGATACAGTCCAGTGGGCCTTAAACATCTTGATAATGTTGGAAACAGTGGTCACAGGAATATCAGGCCTTGTGGAGATGGTCTTATCGCCGTTATGTTGACCATGCTTGGCTATTATCTTACTATCAACTTATAATCGACTTACATCAAGCGCAGCACACAGGCATTGATTTTAATCTGCGTTCAGGCTAGCCGCAGTAGAAAATGGAGTGCACATATATACAGCGGTTTACAGTAACTACCTTCAGATGGCTACGCTATGGATCTCCTGTGAATACTGTACAGTGTGAAAATGTGGAACATTTCATTATTATTTTTTTCCAAGTTCCCACGGGCTGAATGAAACAAGGCTGCAGGCCTTGTGTTTGACATGTGTGCCATAATGCTTCCTTCTGATTAGCTTAAATTTGGACTATTAGGTAAGCATGCTTCAAGGCAATTAGGTTCCCACTTGCAAACTTCATGCTCTGTATGCTACTACCTGTGGTGCTGTCACCTGGTGTGTAAGAAGTGGTAGAGCTCATAATGAATATTCAATTCAATTCAATTCAATTTTATTTGTATAGGGCTTTTAACGATGGACATTGTCACAAAGCAGCTTTACAGAAATAAATACATTCAGGATATAAATTTTTAATTTTTAATTTTTTCCGCTTGGTAATATCATAAGGAAATATAAAATCTCTTTTCACTTTTATGTAGATGATTCTCAGCTGTATCTTCCTTTAAATTCTCGAGATTCTCTGCAGCCTCTCATTGACTGTCTGGAGGAAATAAAATGCTGGATGTCAAATAACTTCCTGCAGCTCAACAATGATAAAACTGAGGTAATTCTCTTTGGTCCCTCTAAACCCAGAAATTCTGTTGTTGGGAATTTAGAAAACCTCGCTCCATATGTTAAGTCTCATGCAAAAAATCTAGGTGTTATCTTTGACTCTGAGCTTTGTCTTGAAAAACAAATTAGCTCAGTTGTTAAAAACAGTTATTATCAGCTGAGAATCATCTCCAGACTTAAATCGTCACTTTCCTTTCACGATCTGGAAAAAGTCATTCATGCTTTTATCATATCACGCCTGGATTATTGTAATTTGTTATATATTGGTCTTCCTCAAACGTCTTTGGCTCGGCTGCAGATGGTTCAGAATGCGGCGGCTAGACTGTTAACCGGCACCAAAAAACGTGATCCTATTTCATCAGTTTTAGCGTCCCTTCATTGGCTTCCTGTATTTTTTAGAATTCAGTTTAAGATTTTACTTATTGTTTTCAAAGCTCTTAATGGACAAGCCCCATCTTATGTTTCTGATCTTATTCATTTGCATTCAACGCCCAGGTCCCTCAGGTCGGCTAATAAAGCTCTATTACATGTGCCTCGGTCTCGACTTAAATCAAAAGGGGACAGAGCCTTTGCAGTCGCTGCTCCACGTCTGTGGAATCAGTTGCCACTTGACATTAGGAGTACCTCTTCTCTTTCTATTTTAGTCTAGAGACACATTTTTATTCTCTTGCTTTTCCGGCCTTTTAATTTATTGTGTACTGTTGTCATTGTTGTTGATATTATTGTTTTATTATTATTATTGTTGTTGTTTTTTTATTCTATTTTAGAATTTGTTGTATTGGTTTTGTTCAGCACTTTGGTCAGTATAATGCTGAATTTAAATGTGCTTTATAAATAAAACTTACTTACTTACTTACTAAATGTATGAATTTATCCCTAATGAGCAAGGAAGAGGCAACGGTGGCAAGGAAAAACTCCCTGAGACGACATGAGGAAGAAACCTTGAGAGGAACCAGACTCAAAAGGGAACCCATCCTCATCTGGGTGACACCGGATAGTGCAATTATAAATAAATCCCTTCATAACTGTGTACTACATGGACAAATAGTGCAGTGTAACCAGGAAATTCATCACAGTTTTCACATGAAGTCTATTTTGTTGAACTTCTCCACTGTTCACTGATGGAGACTTGAGTGCAAAACTGTTCGTGGCAATTGCAGTCCTAAAACTATCATAGCAATTGTACTCCTAAGCCATCGTAGCAAAACTGATTATATGAATTGTGGTCCAAAGCAATCTTCATGGTTTTTAAGTGGTACCGTCCTCAGTAATCTCAGTGATCTTCAGGCTGTCCATGTGGGGCCATCTTCAGCAAAGGTTTCTGAAATACTCAAACCAGAATATTAAATGGAAATATCACGATACACCTCAAAGAAGCAAAATCTGTCTCGCCAGTATTTTGTATAGCATTATTTGAGACAGCGATATTTTGTCACATGCCTAATAATTATTTCTTAAAGCTTCTAAAGAGTATCAGTAATATTGTCCAGACCATTTTAGAATACCTTTGTAAATAAGCAGGAATTTTAAGTTTTAGGTTTGTTCCACTGAAGAAGAAAAACATGCATGTATGAATGAAAAAAAGATTGTTAATTGTGTGTATGTGTGTGTATATATACCATCAACTTTAATAGAAACACCTGTACACCTTCTCATTTATGCAGTTATCCAATCAACCATGGCAGCAGCACAATGCATAAAATCATGCAGATACAGGTCAAGAGCTTCAGATAATGTTCACATCAAACATCGAAATGGGGAAAAAGTGTGATCTCTGGCATGGCTGCTGCTGCCAGAAGAGCTGGTTTGAGTATTTCAGAAACTGCTGATATCCTGGGATTTTCACAGAGTTTCAGAGACTGTTGTGTGTGAAAATCCCAGGAGATCAGCAGTTTCTGAAATACTCAAACCAGCCCATCTGGCACCATCTGCCTGAATTTATGCATTGTGCTGCTGCCACAAGGTTGGCTGATTGGATAGCTACATAAACGAGCAGGTGTACAGGTGTTCCTAATAAAGTGAATAATATATATATATATATACACACACACACACACACTCTAATATGTTTAGATGTAAAATAGAGCTTGGTCTCTCTTAGATGTCCGGTGGAAGAACAAATTTTGGGGCAAGTCCATGGAGATTGTCCCAGTGGGAACCACCCATATAGTGTTGCCATGGTAATCTGTCTGTTCCCTCATACCTATAAATTAGTCCCCTTTCAGTTCTGGATCTTCCTCCTTATCATGTTTCTCTGTCTCCATTTGACATAGTTTTGGGGATCATTACGAGCTGAATAGGGTCACTTCCTGTATCCATAACATCCTAAGTGGTCAGCGCTGGATAGAACACTATGGTGAGATGACAATCAAAAACACAGGGACTATCGAAGACACCAGCGTCTGCAAAGTTACCTTCCTTAAGGTAAACTGAGCTTTGGATCTGTTACTCAACAATGACCTAGTATGCTTACATGGAAATTCATTCATTCAAGAAGGTCTGGTTGAACTTTAGGTTTTTAAGAGTAGGTATGCTGGTCTAAATAATTTGACTATTACTGCTATGTGTTATCAGAACCCTAAAGCAACCCCATAACTCTTTCTGGTGGAGCACATTAAAACAGATATTTATCTGAAAAATCTTTGTATACATTAGGCTTGTGCGATATTGGTTTTTCCCTGATCATGATTTTACATTTTAAAATATTCCAATTTAATTGTACAGAACCATTAGCCTAAAAAAGACAGGACCACGAGCCTTTCCATCATTTCAAATTTAAGGAATGTAGGGGAGGTACAATAATATTACCAGTCAGAAACTGTGGCAATTGTGAAAGCTCAGATGGATGGTGGATTTTTACATGATTCTGTGGTAATGCACAGTAAACAGTAAATCCACAGTGTCGGTGTCACCTGTCATCATCTTCTTTTGATTATTAAATAGTCTGCCTATTTAAATCTGTTGTATTTTATTTATTTAATGTTATGTATATGTATGTTGTTTCTCAGTCCAAGTCTAGAAGCTTAAACACTAATGACGTAGAAGCAGTAGTTACTGATTCGGAGGGGCACGTGGTTCACTCACTCTTTGGTAAATGGAATGAGGCCTTGTACCTCGGGGACCCACCCTCAGCCATCTGCATCTGGAGAGCCAGTAAGTAATTAATGGGAGTGGAAATGTTTGATTATAAATCTGTTTTACAAGAATAAAATCTGTACTGGTATCATTTTAGATAATGTTTTGTCTGTGGAAATTCTGAGTGCAGCTACAATAACGCATGGTTTGTTTGTTTGTGTGCGTGTGTGTGTGTGTGTGTGTGAATAGACCCCATGCCTGAGGACTATGAACAATACTACGGCTTCACTCAATTTACTGTTGAATTGAATGAGTTGAATGAGAGCATAAGTCCATTCTTGCCCCCAACAGATACACGTTTCAGACCAGACCAGAGGTATACATGCAAACACACACACACACTTTTCCAAAAAAAAAAAAAATACCCTACCTGTTATAAATCTTCAACCAATTTGTAACAACATATTTACTACCCAAACACCATCTACCCAAACAGCACCCCCAAATGCACATTATGAATTTACTGCGACCCCAAGCCTTAACCACTTACGTTTTTTTTTTTTTTTAGATTTCAGATTTACAATTTAGGATTGCTGTAATATTTTCTTATGGCAGTAACATATGGTTACCATAAGTGACTAAAAACCAAAAAAATATTCCTTGCACTGGCTTACCAGTCTAGTGGGAAGGGTGAGCCTACATGCCTTGGCACAGCAAAGTCAGGTGTGTTTGAAATGGTAGTTTGTTTAGCAGAGTTAGATGGACAGGGACATTTGTCCATTTCTCCATTTAAATGTGGCTTGATGAATGTGACTCCCAGTAACATTTCAAAATACAAAATTCATTTTTATAGTTTATCTAATATTAATTTGTTATTTCAATGTTAATATGTAAAATAAATTAATAAAACAAAAGAGGAAGGTGAGTTTCTCTCGCGGCCCCATTTGTAAATTAAGAGACTCCTAGTTTAGGAACCCCTGATCTACAGAGAGGGTTCAGTTGAAAATGAATAACTGTGTTAACCCAGTGCACAAACGCCACATCTGACATCATTTCAGGTTGCTGGAGGAAGGAGATATTGCTGGAGCAGAAGAACAGAAGGAAAGGATAGAGTCACTGCAGAGGGAGAGAAGGAGATTACTACAGGAGAACAACATAACTCACACACCCAGATTTTTCAAGTATGTAGGCAATGCAGGTTTTTTTTTAACAATGTTTTTTTTTTTTTTAAGATAATACAATGTGAGCACACCTTTGGTGCATATACACTCACTGAGCATTTTATTAGCAACACTATACTGGGTAGGGCCTCCCTTTGCTCTCAGCCTGAATCCTTCAAGGCATGGATTCCACAAGATTTTAGAAACATTCCTTTGAGATTCTGGCTCATGTTGACACGATTGCATCACGCAATTCCTGCAGATTTTTCAGGTGCATTTTCATGCTGCAAATCTCCTGTTCTACCGCGTCCCAAAGGTGTTCTGTTGGATTCAGATCCGGTGACTGGGAAGGCCACTGAAGAGCACTGAGCTCATTGTCAAGTTCACGAGACCAGTTTGAGGTGACTTTTGCTTTGTGACATAGGGCATTATCATGCTGGAAGTAGCCATTAGAAGATGGGTAAATTGTGGAAATGAAGGG
>CM040482.1:14143057-14158994 GCA_022758105.1 Pangasianodon gigas
CCCTTCATTTCCACAATTTACCCATCTTCTAATGGCTACTTCCAGCATGATAATGCCCTATGTCACAAAGCAAAAGTCACCTCAAACTGGTCTCGTGAACTTGACAATGAGCTCAGTGCTCTTCAGTGGCCTTCCCAGTCACCGGATCTGAATCCAACAGAACACCTTTGGGACGCGGTAGAACAGGAGATTTGCAGCACCTGAAAAATCTGCAGGAATTGCGTGATGCAATCATGTCAACATGAGCCAGAATCTCAAAGGAATGTTTCTAAAATCTTGTGGAATCCATGCCTTGAAGGATTCAGGCTGAGAGCAAAGGGAGGCCCTACCCAGTATAGTGTTGCTAATAAAATGCTCAGTGAGTGTATTTTCTTGATTTTTCCTTTAAACCTAATGTTTGGTTAGACTAACTGCGGTATGATAAAAGAATGCTTCTTTCCTTGTGTGTGTGCTTGCCTCAGCGGGCTCGGTCACCCGAAGCTGTGAGCCACTTCAGGGAGGAAGAGATGAACCGCTCTGGTTTCCATGCTGCCGCCCACCGCCTTCATGAATGGCAGCTTGAGCATCCTATAGCTCCACGGGGAAGTGTGACACTGGGCTCTTTCAAGAGCTGGGCGTGAACTTTTCATCATTTATTTAGAAAACATCAAGCTGTATCTCTTCCTGTGAAAGAAATCTCTAGAAAAGCAAGCGATTAAGTTTGTTAGAGTTATCACTGGAGCTTTCAGAAGAACGGGGGACTGTATACAAGGTATATACTATAATAATATTTAAATATTAGTAATAGGTACTCTATTTGATTAAAGGTAATTAGTCTATATAATTCATGAGTTTATAGCCTGGTATTATATAGTCTAACTTTAATGTCCGCATGTTATGTGTCGGTTTAATGCTAGAGCTGGGCTTAGATCCGGTCCTTTGTGGTAAATCTTGATACTGATATCTTGTATGCGATCTCTACAGTTATCTTTTCTGTGTCCTTTCTGTTTACATTAAAAACAATCCTGAATTCTAACGTGTAGGAGGAAAAGGTTACTTCTTTCTGACCGGAAAACCATGTCAGGGGTTAATTGTGTTAAACATTCTGCAGTGTTTGGATTAGTAATGAGACTATCTGTGGAAGTTCACATGCAGCCATCATTAGAGACTTGTTTACGGTGGAAATAGTGTATGGAATCTGTGACATCGCTGTTTTGCATGGGCTCAAACAGTATCATCACTGTCGGCTGTAGAAGGCGAATTTTTACTGCAGGGGTGAAAAATACTAAAGTAACTGAACTTTTACTCAGCGCCGTAACCACCACAGACACTGAGGGGGACACGCCCCCTGGCCCCGCCCCTGGCCCCGCCCCTGGCAAAAATGTCACATAGTACCTTAGACTTTTCCTGTTGAACCAGATTATGTAACAGCTTAATCTCTGGGTTTTGGTTTTCCAGATGAATGTAATATAGAAAAATAAAAAAATCCGTTAATTAACCATGAATAAGCAGAATTAGTATGTGTAAAAATATGTCAGACTAAGCCATGTGTGTTGGGAGCAGATGTTTGACAAGGCCACGCATAGCCTGCTTCACCAGACTGACCATGATGGCACGCTGATTGCTGTTTCCCGGCTAAATGATTCTGAAAAACTGAAGCCACTTGCGGTGGTGATCAAGTGTCCAGGAACATGGTTCTGGCAGAGAACCAAATACAGACCCACAGACTTCACTCTCAATGACCTGCTCCAGGGAAAGCCTATTCAACCAGGTACCCACACAAAGTTGTAATAATAACAATGTCCAAAGTATTTATGGACATGACTGTACATACACACACACTTTATATCTATATCTATCTATCTAGCTAGCTAGCTAGCTAGCTCTATATATATATAGTGGCCCCAAAAAGTATTTGGACACTTAAGCCACATTTACAAATGTATGAATTTCACTGCATTAGAATATCAAATCAAGATCAAACCAAGTGGCATGTATTTTAAAGAAAGATACCACAAGCACACTTCAAGCTAAAAAAAGATTATATTTAAAAATATATTAAAAAAATTAATAGATATACAGTTAAAAATTAGACAAAAAAGTATTTTGAAACTTAAGCCTATTCTGGTTGTCTGGTTGTCCTGTATGAAAGTGATGGTAATTGACTACATAATTTAGTCAATTGACTAACTGACTAAAAAAATTTGTGAACCCTTTACACTTTTCTGTATTTCTGTGTAATTTTGACCTGAAATGTGACCAGATCTTCATCTAAGTCCTAAAACTAGATAAAGAGAACCCAATTAAACAAATTGTATATGCTACTATTGGCAAACCAAATCCGAAAATATAATATTTTATTTTAACAGACATTGCGAATTTTTGGGAAGATTTCACACAACAAGTAGAAATCATGATGAAGGAGCTTTCTAAAGTTATCGACAGCATTTTTAAACAACACTCAAATTAAAAAGGCTACAGAGCCGTAGTAAAAATCCTTGTCAGTACAATTTGTTCTATAATATGCACGCAGAAAGTTCATGAAACTAATCATTCCCAGACAGGTGTGCCACACACAATTTCACACTGCAGTCTCAGACTAATGATAAGGAAGGTAAGAGAGAAGCCAACAGTCACTTGAAAAGAGATACAGGAAGACCTGAAAGCAGCAGGAATAACAGTAACACAGAATACATTAACACATCTCACACAAAACTCCTCTGCTGAAAAGGAATGCATGTCTAAAAGCACTTAGACAAATTAGAACTCTCTTGTGGCAAAATACTCGGTCAAACAAAACAAAAATAGAACTATTTAGCAACAATTCACCACATTGTGTTTGGAGGAAGAAGGGTTGTGTGTATGATCCCAAAGACTCCATACCCACAGTGAACCACAGAGATGGGAGCATCATGATATGAGCCTGCTTCTGTGCAATTGCTACTGTGGCATTACACACTGAAGGAAACATGAATGGAGCAATGTAGTTAGAGGAGAATTTAATTTCATCAGCTTTGCAACAAAATGCTCATGTTGCAACAAAATGCTTATGTTGATAATATGTGGTGTCCAAATACTTTTTACCTATCAATTTCATTGAATATTTAATATTTGTGTGTGTGTATGTGTATATATATATATATATATATATATATATATATATATATATGTGTGTGTGTGTGTGTGTGTGTGTGTGTTTATGCTTATGAAGACTACTTTTTTGTTTATAAATGAAAGTCAAAAGACATTATATGTGTACCTTGGAAGTAGATATTTCACCTCACTATAAAGTATAAACAGTATTTTTCTGCTTGTGCCTGTGCTGTTTTCAGTGCTGGAGGAAAAGGTGTTTCTAAATAAATATGAAGAGACACAGAAAGGCAGTGTTGCTGGATCTGGGGAGGTAGACATGGTTGGAGTTGGCATGAAAGCCCAGGGACGTGGGACATCGAAGATTTTATCATCACTCGGGACACTTCTCAAGGAAAGTGTGATTATGCCACACTTTCTAAAAGAGTCCAAAGACAGGTGACATAAACCGTTAAGGAAACATCCAATGTACAGTGCCCTCCATAATATTTGGGAAAAAGGCATAATTTTTTTTTACTGTACAGTACCTCTGTACTTCACAGTTTTAAATTTGTACTCATGCAATTCATGTGTGGTTAAAGTGCACATTCTCCGATTTTAATAATGGGTATTTTTATACATTTTAGTTTTGCCATGTATAAATTATACCTAATCACTTCATTAGTGCAGGTACCAGAGAGCTTTTGGTCACCTTTGGAGTCTGCTTTTGCTGTTTGTCAACATGAGGCCTAGAGTGCCACTGAAAGTCAAGGAAACCATTATAAGGCTCAGAAACAAGAATAAACAGTAAGTGACACTGGCCAAACCTTAGGTTTACCAAAAATCAACGGTTTGGAACATTATTAAGAAGAAAGAGAGAACTGGTGAGCTGGTAGACATCTACAGCTTATGAAAGAAGAATTCAAACACTCTTCAGGAGGCAAGTGTGGATTTGTCAATGACTGCTGTCTGCAGAAGACTCCATGAACATAAATACAGATGCTACACTGCAAGATGCAAACCACTAGTTAGCCACAAAAACAGGATGACCAGGATAGTTTGCTAAAAAGTACTTAAAAGAGCCTGCAGATTTCTGGAAAAAAGTCTTGTGGACAGATGAGACCAAGATTAACGTTTATCACAACAATGGCAAGAGCAAAGTGTGGAGGTGAAAAGGGACTGCCGAAGACCCAAAGCATACCACTTCACCTGTAAAAAAGGCCACAGGTACTGGCTCACTCATCTTCACTGATGATGTACCTGCTGATGGCAGTAGCAAAATGAATTCTGAGGTGTCCAGAAACATCTTATCAGCTCAAGTTCAGGAAAATGCCTCCAAACTCATTAGATGCCGCTTCATCCTACAGCAAGACAATGATCCTAAACATACTGCCAAAGCCAACAAAGGAGATTTTCACAGCTAAAAACTGGAGAATTCCTGACTGGCCAAGTGATTCACCTGATTCACCTGATCGGAATCCCATTGAGCATGCCTTTCTTATGCTGAAGAAAAATAAAGGGAATACCCTTTATTAAAATCTGAGGATATTCTCTTAACCACATGTAAATTATTTGAGCATATATGTTGTATGTTATGTGTTTTCAGTAATTTTTGTTTCAACTATTTGTACCTGTGTTGTGTTTTAAAGCAATTTGTGTACAGTCACTGTTTTATGATGCATAATTGGTAGGGGTAGCTTTTTGGACCTACTATAAAGGAGGACTATGAGTAGAACCTGTGATAATCAGAATGCACAAACACAGTCTGTGTACATATTGTTAGGCATGCTCATATACTTTCTTTCTTACAGTACACATTAAAATAATTATACACATTCACACACCACTAACCATAGTGGCTGTCACTTTTGATGTTGAGTTAATGCTGAGTGGGAGGATATGAGGAGAAACATTTTTACCATTGTCTTTCAGATGCCCCGATAGTCAAACACACAAACAGTACTTAAGCACAGTGTCATTAGCATAATTATGGAAGCAATTGGAAATATCTAATGTGGTGATATAGGTTTGTTTGGGTTTTACAGGAAAGTGGACCCTCAGCACAATCTTATTATGCAGATACAAGGCAAAAATCAGGTCTTCACTCTAGTGAAAGAGCGGATCTTCACTACTTGTGACTGCACCATTAACTTCAGTGAACTGAAAGAAGGCAGCTGCAGTGCCTTATTTAAACTAATCTGCCCTGCCAAGGTACTGGATTTTTTTTTTTTTTTGTACTATACTATACCATACTATATATCTGTGTATACATTCAGGTACACGAATATTTGAACATATAGTGACAAAGTTATTTGCTATTTTAGTTTATTTGTTATTTTAGTTTATTTGTTATTTTATTTTATTTGTTATGTGGACCACCTTTTTTAAGGGACCAGAGAAACTGACAACTGGCTGCTCAGCTGTCCCATGGCCAGCTGTGTGTTATTCCCTCATTATTTCACTTCCATCTAAGCAGATAAAAGGTCTAAAGCTGATTTCAAGTGTAGCATTTGCATTTGTAATCTGTTGCTGTTAATTCTCAATACGAAGTCCAAAGAGCTGTCACTGCCAGTGAAGCAAGTCAACATTAGGCAGAAAAAATCAAAACAAACCCATCAGAGAGATAGCAAAAACATTAGGTGTGGCCAAGTCAACTATTTGGTAATTCTTAAAAAGAAACATGCACTGGTGAGCTCAGGAACACCTAAAGACCCGAAAAGACCACAGAAAACAACTGTGGTGGATGACAGAAGAATTCTTTCCCTGGTTAAGAAAAAATCATTTGCAACAGTTGGCCAGATAAAGAAAACCCTCCAGGAGGTAGGCATATCTGTCAAAGTCAACAATCAAGAAAGGAGTAAAACCAGAGTAAACTACTAGATGCAAACCATTGGTAAGCCTCAAAAACAGGAAGACCAGATTAGAGTTTGCTAATAACATCTGCAAAAAAGCCTGTACTTTTCTGGAGCAACGTCCTATGGAGGAGAGATGAGACAAAGTTCAACTTGTACCAGAATGATGGGAAGAGAAGGGTATGGAAAAGGGAAGGAACTGCTTACATCCAAAGCATACCATCTTATGGCGTGGGTATGTATGGCTGCCAGTGGAACTGGTTCTCTTGTATTTATTGATGATAAATACTGTGACTGATAAATACTGGGACTAAATAAGTGACTGCTGACAAATGCAGAAGTGTATACATGTAAGTGTGATGAATTCTGAAGTGTATAAAGCTATATTATCTGCTTAAATTCAGCCAAATGCTTCAAAACTCATTGGATGGAGCTTCACAGGGCAGATAGCCAGTGACCAAAGCATACCTTGAAAGCTACCCTTTCAAGGAAGACTTTTTCAAGGCAAAGAAGTGGAATGTCAATCACCTGACCTGAATCCAACTGAGCTGCGTTTCACTTGCTAAAGGCAAAACTGAAGACAAAACACCTCAAGAATAAGTAGGAAGTGAAGACGGCTGCAGTAAAGGCCTGGGAGATCCAGGGAAGAAACCCAGCGTCTGGTGATGTCTATGGGTTCCAGACTTCAGGCAGTAATTTACGGCAAAGGATTTTCAACCAAGTATTAAAAATAGCAATTTAATTTATGATTATATTAGTTTGTCCGGTTACTTTTGGTCCCATTAAATGGGGTGGGATTATATATAGAAAGTGCTGTAATTCCTAATATCCTAATATTGTTATTTTAGCTGTCTACACTGTCTACACAATTTTTTAAATTAAACATACTTCCAATGCACATAAAATTCACATAAAAATGTATACCAGACATTGGTATTAACTGAATAAAAATACAGAGATAAAGAAATCGTAATTTCCTATCCTGAAAAAAAGGTTTTATGCAATAAAGCGGAATGACACAGGAAATAAGTAATGAGCACGCTAACTGAAATTTATTTAATGCTTGGTAGAGAAACCTTTGTTTGCAATGAGAGCTTGAAGACACTTCTGGTATGAAGAAACGAATGTCTCACAGTGTTCAGGTGGGATTTTAGCGCAATCTTCTACACAGACTTTAAATCTTGAAGATTCCAGGAGGCCCACTTGTGAATCTTGATCTTCAGTTCATTCCACAAATTTCTAATGGGTTAAGTCTGGTGATTGACTGGACAATTCCTACACTGTAATGAGACCCAATATCTGTTCAGCAGTGATTCATTGGTGGTCAGTAACAGAGGGGCTGCAGTCAGTTGTATACAGTACTATACTAGTAAGTATACAGCTACTCTATGTACATGTATCTAATAAAATGGCCATGACTGTAGCTACAAAGCAGGTGTACCTTAGAGAAACAGGCTACTAAGTGTAATTCTTCTTCTTCTTTTTCTTCTAATTCTGTATGATGATTTGCCTTGCTCCAATGCCTTGCTCTGGATACTGTAAACCTGCACCTAAGAATTGCTATACTGCTATATTTCCTGTGCTTATTCCAGGAATCTGAAGAATAATGATTTAGTGTGTTTATGCCAGCATTCTTATTCACAATAGGATGCTCTTACAGAAGATCATTTCAACACACTTAGTACTGTTTGACTAGAATATACAGCTGTAGAAGTGGAATGATCTATAATCGTTCTAGCTGGTGTCATCTAGAAGAGGATGGGTTTCCTTTTGAATCTGGTTGCTCTCAATATTTCTTCTTCATGTTGCCTCATGAAGCTAAGCTACATCTGTATTTCTGTAAAGCAGCTTTGTTACAATGTCTATAGTTAAAAATGTTATACAGATAAACTTGAAACGAATATGTCTGTACATACTGTGTGTTGCATTCAGGTCCATCTGAACAAGAGCATTTGTCTACAGAACACCAGAGATGTTGCTATTGAGATCCCCCCACACACTGTGATGGCCTACAGTGTGAGCGAACTGAAAATTAAAAGTGATGGTCACTATGGTTAGTGATGTGTGCATTTTTTTATTGTTTGTATTAGGAATGGGTTGTACAAGCATGCCTATGAAATATGTACACTGTGTTTGTGTGTTCAGAAGTTGGTGTAAGCCCTGATGGGATTGAGGCAGATGACAGCATTACTCTGGATTCAATTCACAATGAGACAGAAGTGGACGGCTTATGGACACTGACACAAATAACAGAGGGATTGTCACTGAGTGTCCTGAATAAAGGTATATATGGGTCCATGTATGTTTTCATGAAAACAGAATTGAATTTTTTTTAGGTTGCCAAAAATTGCCACTCCATGTCATTCATGACACAGACCAACAAATATCACTTTTGTGTGTAAAACACATGACAGAACTCACTATATTGTGGCAAGATCATCCAGAGAGGCTCTAAGAGGACATGTCTGTGTTTTTCTGTGTTGCAGAACTGGCAAGTGTAAAGGCGGCATTGTGTAAATTGGCTTGTCTGTCACCTGAAACTCGTTTCTCTCTGTTAAATCTCTTTCAAGAGATTCTACCAGACCAGACACTTCTATCCACTTTAGAGGACAAGCTGGAGAAAATATGTGATGCATCTATGTTTGATTCTCACACTTATTTGCCTGACACATCAAATGAGCTCATGGACAAATTTTTGTACTTGCTACAGTCTGAGACAGACAATATGGATAGGCTACCCTCAGTGGTCGTCAGACCAAATGGATCTTTGCCTGCAACTTCCAATCAGAACAGAGGTCAGAGTGCACCAGCCAATTGGAAAGCAGGTAAATCAACATTAGCTAATTACAATAGATAATTAATAGATAAAAATAGATACAAGTCATTTGTATAAATGTAAACAGTTTAAATGAATGGCTTCTCCTCTAAAGTGACTGATCAAAATGTTTTTCATTCAGCTAACACCAGCCATAATGGATCTGTAAAGTCAACCAATCAGAGGCAGTTAATCCTGACTGCTATGCACATGCTGGTTAGTGCTGCTGAAGGTGAGTGAGATAATGTGCTACAAACATATTATGATCTGAGAAGTGTCTTTGATTTTAAAGATTCATGATCTCATGGGTTATTATTTGTTTTTAGAACTGACTGATGATGGCCTCACCTTGCTAAAAGCCTGCTCTTCAGAAACAATTAATGGGTTAAATGATTTAGTAAGTATAATATTTTTATTTGCCTCATACTTTTCATTTACACTGGAAAGTGATAGTAATCCATAAGAAAGCAATAGGTGTCACTGGGCTTTTTCCTGCAACTACCGTGTGATTCAGCTTCAACTAAGGCCTTAACAGATTCTGGTGGCTAATATAACTGTGCTCCGCCTTGTCAGGTAACTCATCTGACAAATGTTTCCCAGCGAGTCCCATTCAGTGAGCTTCCCTTTCTCCTGAGGGATGGTGAGGTGCCCCAGGAGGTGGAGCTGCTGTTCATCTCATCCAATATTACACTGAAGAGAGACAACAAAGAGCTGTACGCAGAGATAGGAAGTGGCAGTAAAGTCCTTCCCCTAATACTGTGTATTGTCATTCATGGCCTTGCATACCTGAATGAGTCATGTGAAACAGATATAGAAATGTAACGTAAGTTAAGGATGAAATAAAGAATAAAGTTTTTTCACTACCAGCAATTCATATTTCTAAAACTTAACTTCAGCGCTTCAGAGACCCATACTATGGCATGAGGTGAGCATAGACATAACACAAATTCTTTTGTAGTTGTTTTAAATCAATTGTATTAAATTATTATATTATATTATATTATTTTTTTACTCGTTCAGAATGTCAACAAGGAATCTGATACTTTATCATATTTCATATGTCTTTTTTAAAGCCAGGAATTGTTCAAAATGATGCTATATATTTTAGCTGCTTCTTGAAGAATACATATTTTAGTAGGTTAAATGCAATTATACTGCTCCAGAAATAATAACTTACATTTTCTGTTTGTGATGCATATTGTGACCAATGGAGAACTGATATTTTAATGAAGCATGCACTGTTGGTCTGATAAGAGAGTTACTGTAATTGTTACTTACTATAGTCAAATCATCATAATCTCAAGCCATAAACCTATATTCTATAATTTCTATGTACTTTTAATCTATGCATCATCTTTTTTGTTGGATGGCATTTTTAGACTTTCATTTTAATCATTCAAGAATTTGTTGGAATAAAGACATGATTGAGACTTTCTAACTGGGTATTATAGACATTTTGATGTCCTTTACTTTATTTAAACAGCCTAATGCTATAGATTGAGCCACTTATATGAACATGTTCTGGCCATACATGGCTTAAATGCACTGAAATCTCTCTTTCATATCTCTCTCTCTCATACTCTCTCTCATTTTATATGTGTATATATATATATATATATATATATATATATATATATATATATATATATATATATATATATATATATATGGTTACTTCACACCTCCAGGGTTGGGGGTTTGAATCCTGCCTCCATCCTGTGTGTGCAGAGTTTGCATGTTCTCCAGAAGCTAGGTTTCCTCCGGGTACTCTGGTTTCCTGTGCCAAAGACTTGTGTTGTATTCCATTTCCAAATTGTAAATTGTATTCTGCATTTCCAAATTGTCTGTAGTGTGTGAATGGGTGAGTCAGTGTGTGTGTGCAATTGTGCCCTACGATGGGTTGGCCCCCAGGGTGTCCCCCACCTTGTGCCCTGAGTTCCCTGGAACCCTAGCATAGGCTCCAGGCTCCCCGCGACCCTGTGTAGGATAAGCAGTCCCCAGGTGCTTTCGGCAGTGGACAGGGGTCAGTGTGGGCACTCTGACCGGTCTGCGGCTATGCACTATGTGTTCTGACACCTTTCTATCAGAGCCAGCATTAACTTTCTCAGCAATTTGTGCTACAGTAGCACTTCTGTGGGCTTGGACCAGACAGGCTAGCCTTCACTCCCCACACGCATCAGTGAGCTTTGGGAGCCCATGACCCTGTCACTGGTTCACCGGTTGTTCTTCCTTGGACCACTTTTGGTAGGTACTAACCACTGCATACCGGGAACGCCCCACAAGGCCTGCCGTTTTGGAGATGCTCTGACCCAGTTGTCTAGCCATCACAATTTGGCCCTTGTCAAAGTTGCTTAGATCCCTATGCTTGCCCATTTTTTCTGCTTCTATCAACTCAACTTCGAGAACTGACTGTTCACTTGTTCACAGGTGTGCCATTGTAATGAGATAAATGAGTAAATGTTATTCACATATGGCTGATCAGTGTGTGTGTGTGTGTATATATATATATATATATATATATATATATATATATATATATATATATATATATATATTCGGATTTACATTTATATATTCAGAATTATAACTTTATATTCAGGATTTATAAATATATATTCATTCAATGTGTGCATTTTATGGAGTCCTGTGTGTTTGGCAGAGGCTATTATAGCAAAACTCACCACAGCAGTGTGGGTTGCACAACAAAATATTTCATCAATGAAGTGTCATGTTTTTGTATTATCTCTGCTCTTCAAGATCACTTAAACACTCTGCACACTCTGATGCAAACATTGCCCTGTTTACATTATCCATATAGCAAAGTTCTTAATAGAGCAAATCATTACAAACTCAGTTTGGATATAAAATATTCTCTATATTTATTGCTTCCCCACAGAGAGAGAGAGAGAGAGAGAGAGAGAGAGGGAAGGTTGGCTTGACATGTCACACTAAATACTGTGGAACATAGAGGTCTGTGTCAAAATAACCTCTAAAACTTCAACTTAACAAAGAACAACATGCACCTAAACATTTAGCTAAAATTAAACAGAGACACAAAATGATTAAATTAACAGTATGTTATAAAATAGGCTCTATAAGAGTGTATGTGTTCAGTGATACTGCTTTTGCTTATGGGATTTGAAGGTGTACAGTAGGGATACGTGGCACATCAAGACAACAGATGTTTCTAATTTTCAATCCTCATACATAATAGAATAGATAGAAATCTTGTCACATTACATTACGGTACAGTGAAATTCTTTCTTCACATATCCCAGCTTGTTAGGAAGCTGGGGTCAGAATGCAGGGTCAGCTATGATACAGTGTTAAGGGTCTTACTCAAGGGCACAGCAGCAGCTTGTCAGTGTTGGGGCTTGAACCCCCGACCTTTAGATCAGTAACCCAGAGCCACCACTGCCCTACATGTGCCTTTGGCCAAGAGAAGTCACTTCTTCAAGTAATCTATGATTCTTGGAAATCCAGCCACTGTGTTCCATTACAGCCCTTATCTATTAAACACTGCATTGTAGAAATACAATAAGATCACAGCTGGTTTGGGGGAAACCACAAGTACACAAGTAGAGAAACAAATAAAGCAACAAAAATGGAACAATATGGAAATCTTTATGGTTATCTTTTGTTGTTGTTTTTTAATTCCAATGTGGAATAAAAACAATTTTTTCCTAAATGTGCAAGTATAAAACTAGGTCATCTTCCCTTTGAGTAGAAGGAGTACTGTATTTTCTACACACAGTCGATATTAACAGCTGCACAGCTCATACACTCACACCTTTAGTAAACCCAGCTGACAGGAACCCACTGTGGTTCAGAACAAAGTTTGTCCAAAGCCACCTGTAGTGTTTCAAATGCGGCGTCCAGGTTGTCGTTCACAATGGTGAGGTCAAAGTAGTGTTTATATGTCCTCTGAATGCATGCACTCTCATCCACTCTCTTCTTTAGATCCACATCCTCAGAGAAAAAATACTTTGTGAATCAATCTGTTCACATGTTAGTGTAATGAAACACACAATAGTGTGATCTGATCTGGGTAACACTTTACTATAAACATTAACAAATAAGCAAATATTAATATTAACTAATGCTTTCATAATGATGAATTAAAACATATACTAATCCTTAGCACATCACAAAATAACGAAGCAGCCAGTGATGAACGGCCATTAGTGATAACAGTAAACCATTGACAACTTGTTAACTCATTCTGTTAATTAATAAATCATCACTTGCTATATTAATAAAGACCATTTACCTTCCAAATTGGAAACAATGTAGGTTAACCCCACAATTATACATGATAGTCATTTACATCTTTCTATATTTTTGTTTTCCAGCTCTTCCAATTCTAAACTAAACCCTAACACAAGATATATTGTATTATAAACATATGAAACATGTATGAATCATAAGTTCACAATCACAACCATGGATCAAGATCCAGTGAGGTCATCACCATACCCATTTATTTATTTATTTGTTTGTTTGTTTTTTGTCACAAAGCAACCTGCTAGTGGTGTTGGCTTTTTGGCGAATGCTGCTTCACAGGGCTTTTCTCCAAGTCTCTTGGAGAAAAGTGCCATTTGCCCTCTTCTGCATGCATGAGCTAACAGATGGCCATGATTGGCTAGTGTCTCTGTGATTGACAGAGGAGAGATTATGCCACCCTTCCCACCCAGACAGCATGGCCTCATGGACTCATGGCCATGGATGGCTGTGGCATAGTCGGGATTTGAACTCACGAGTTCCCATTATGTCTTATGTTTATCAGTGTTTGCTGTTACTAGAGAAATGTGTTCATGGGTTGTCCATGCTGGCATGTTCTCGGCCAGGACACTGTCTTGTTTTTGTTCACTCCCACTGGTCTTAACTTAGTTAATTTTGCAGTTAACCACTGTTTAAAAAAGGCCTGGGTGTTCTTGGACGTTATGATAATTCTGACCAATCAGAGTGCTCGATGTTACCGCAGCCTCACGTGCCTGAGTCAGAAATGGAAGGTGAGCGTTGAGCAGATGCAATGTGGAGCGTGAGAGTGAACAGTTCTCCAGCTTCACTCTAGTTTAGTCAGTTAATTGACTGTTTATTGGCAGTAATTTGAGTTTACCTTTGGGGTATTGTGTGCGTGCATGTAAAGTAAGTGGACTTTCTTTCTGTTCTTCATCAGCTGTTTGATCTATAATGTCAATCTATAACCTAGCCACATTCTACCTTTATTAATATTCATATATAGAATGTTTATGCGTGTCTTAAGATTATGCTTCGCTGTAACTTTGTATCTGTATTGCACACTATTGATATTATTGCTAATATGCAATCCAAAGTGATATTCAATTCAATTTTATTTATATAGCACTTTTAACAATGGACATTGTCACAAAGCAGCTTTACAGAAATAAATGGATTAAAAAAATATATTGTAAATGTGTGAATTTATCCCTAATGAGCAAGCCAGAGGTGACGGTGGCAAGGAAAAACTCCCTGAGACGACATGAGGAAGAAACCTTGAGAGGAACCAGGCTCAAAAGGGAACCCATCCTCATCTGGGTGCAACGAATAGTGCGATTATAAATAAACTCCTTCTATTATTGTGTACTATATGGACAAAAAGTGCAATTGTGCAACCAGTAAATTCATCACAGTTTTCGCAAGAAGTCCGGTTGGTTAAAATCTATCCACTGTCCACTGATGGAGTCCTGAGTACGAAGCTGCTCGTGGCAACCGCAGCCCCAAAGCCACTACAGCAATCGCAGTCCCAAGCCATTACAGTACAGCTCCCCATATGAGAGCCCCAAGCCATCTCCCCAGCCCCCAGGTGGCACCATCTCCAGCAATCCAAACAGTTCTTCAGGCCGTCCATATGGGGCCCCAGCAGCAGCGAGCAAACTCAACCGATGAGAACTCCAACCAGAAGTAGGGCATCAGGATGGATCAGGCAGGTCCGGAGAGCAGAAGGGGCCAGGATCACTGGTATGTTGAAGATAATTGTATCATTTCACAACGATCAGCTATTTGCCAAAGGTTTATGTCTGCTGATGTTCAGATAAGCAGTATTCACGTGGTAGTGCTCCACGTGTGGGTGAGTAGAGAATAACCACTCAATATCGTCCTAGAAATGCTTTATGCACTTATTCCTTTGTTAAATTTAGACAAAAAAGTATTGTTCATTTATTTATTTGGGCATTTATATTTGTGAAATACTTATGTGAATGTATCCCTAAGTTTAACTGTGTGTGTTAATTTTTTCAGAACCACACATGTATGCCCGAGAAAGTTACATTCAGTAAACTCATTGAAAGAACTTATAAAGTATTACCATTTTTAGTGGTTTTTCATGACTCAGAGACTGCTGATGAAAATGTCATTATTTCATGTTGCACTAAGGATCTGTATTTGTATTAATTCATCATTATGAAAGCATAAGAACATATGTGTAGCAAGGACTCAGGACATTTCCACTCCTGCAAGCAGAGGCAGTGTTACCCTGAATTCTAGTGACATCACATACACTTCCATGTTGCTTCCTGACTGTCCGCTATTTAAACAGCTCACGGACATTCATTCAGTGTGAAGCCTTGCTGATCACTATGTATTCTGTAAGTTCTGAGTAATTTTTTGAGTAGTTTTTTCCAACATGTTTTTTGGTATGCTAACGGAATAAGCCTAGTCTGAGAGCTAGGCACTAATGAAAAACATAAAATAAAATTGAATGAGGTCTCAACTCACCTCATGTGAACTTGTGGAGAACCTGTTTTGCTTTGTTTTACATTTTGTTTTTTCTTTTCAGGGCATCAGAATCCCTTGTTGTTAAACCCTTTGAGTTGAGTACAGTTTACAGTCTGCTTTGCTTTGATGGCAATCATTAATCATAAAATAGATTCCGACTGCTGTCATTTCATGTTGTCTGTTCATTAGTGTGAACATACACTAGCCTTACTTCCAGGGGCATAGCACCAATTATTATTATTATTATTATTATTATTATGTATATTTACACTATATGGCCAAAAGTATGTGGTCACATGACCATCACACACATATGGGGTTCTTCTCCAAATTGTGTGGCATCACACAATTGTATAGAATGACTGTGTGTTGTAGCATTACAGTTTCCCTTCACTGGAACTAAGAGGCCCAAACCTGTTCCAGCATGACAATGCCCCTGTGCACAAAGCGAGCTCCATGAAGACATGGTGTGTGAAGGTTGGAA
>CM040482.1:14171048-14187350 GCA_022758105.1 Pangasianodon gigas
CTGACCTCAACCCCACTGAACACCTTTGGGATGAACTGGAACACCGACTGCACCCCAGACCTCCTCGACATCCCAACATCAGCGCCTGACCTCACTAATGCTCTTGTAGCTGAATGAACACAAATCCCCACAGCCACGCTCCAACATCTAGTGGAAAGCTTCCCAGAAGAGTGGAGCTCATTATAACAGCAAAGGGGAACCAGCTCCATATTAGTGCTCATGGTTTTGGAATGAGATGTTCAACATGCACATATGGGCGTGGTGGTCAGGTGTCCACATACTTTTGGCCACATAATGTATTTCTATTAAATGAGGCCTTGTTTATTTCTCAATTGTGTCTATAAATATTTATTCTTGTACACAGTAATACATTCATACATAAATGTAGCTCCTTCTCCCTACATGTTCTCTTCATTGCTCATGTACTAACTATTAGCAATGTAAACAAAGATGCCGTTAATGTTATGTCCATCACTACTGAAGTGTCTCACCACTGGAAAGGAGAAATCCTTCATTCCGGTGGTACAAAGGTGCTTGACAAAACAATCAGCCTTGCTTTCTCCAGTGCGTAGCTGATTACATCTCTTGCAAGACAATTTAAAGACAAAAAATGTGTTAATTAAAGTGATAACAGGTGCACTGGAGAGGCAACAGCAAGACAACCACCAAAAAAAGGAATGGTTTTGCAGGTGGTGACCACAGACAATTGCTCTCTCCTTATCCTTCCTGACAGATTTGTCTCTAGTTTTGTGTTTTGTTAGGGTCCTTGTCACTACTTGTAGCATGAGGCAGTACCTGCAACCCAATCAGGTTGCACAGGTAGTCCAGCTCCTCCAGGATGGCACATCCATACGTGCCATTGTAAGGAGGTTTGGTGTGTCTCCCAGCACAGTTTCAAGAACATGGAGGAGATACCGGGAGACGGGCCGTTACACAAGGAGAGCTGGACAGGGCCATAGAAGGGCAACAACCCAGCACCAGGACCAGTATCTGCTCCTTTGTGTGAGGAGGAACAGGAGGAGTACTGCCAGAGCCATACAAAATGACCTCCAGCAGGCTACTGGTGTGCATGTTTCTGACCAAACTGTCATGAGGGTGGAATGAGGGCCCGATGTCCTCTAGTGGGACCTGTGCTCACAGCTCAGCACCGTGCAGCTCGATTGGCATTTGCCAGAGAACACCAGAATTGGCAGGTCCACCATTGGCACCCTGTTCTCTTCACGGATGAGAGCAGGTTCACACTGAGCATATGTGACAGACATGAAAGAGTCTGGAGATGCCGATGACCGGTTTGGCGGTGGGTCAGTGATGGTCTGGGGAGGAATATCCTTGGAGGGTTGCACAGACCTCCACGTGCTAGCCAACAGTACCCTTACTGCTGTTGGGTACCAGGATGAAATCCTCAGAGCCATTGTCAGCCCTTATGCTGGTGCAGTGGGCCCTGGGTTCCTCCTGGTGCATGACAATGCCCGGCCTCATATGGCCAGAGTGTGTAGGCAGTTTCTGGATGACGAAGGCATTGATGCCATTGGCTGGCCCTCACGTTCCCCAGACCTGAATCCAATTGAGAACCTCTGGGATGTTATGTATCGGAGCAGCCCTCAGTGTGCTGATGACTTCGGCTTCCACTGACCATTGTGACATCATTTTGTTCCCAACAAATTACACAATGTATATAAGTAAAGATTTTCAACCTGAATATTTCGTTTTTTGAGCAGTGTGTGTATATATATATATATATATATACACACACACACACACACACACACACACACACACATATATATATATATATATATATATTATACACATACATACATACAGATGTGGGCAAATTTGTTGGTACCCTTACAGTTTTTTTAAATAATGATTCATTACTCCTGAAAAGTGATTAAACCAAAAGCAATAGTCTCATATATACCTGCCTGCCCATAGTATGTGATAGATTAAACCAATAAAATTGTGAAATGACATTGTTTATTTTACCAGGATAATCTAAAACAGCCTGAACAGATTTCTTGGTACCCCTAAAAAAGATTAGAAATCATTGCATTCTAATCATGTTTCAAACTAATTGTTTAACCTTAATTAGTGTCACAGGTGTCTTCAATCTGTGTAACAGCCAATCAGCCTATTTAAAGAGAGAAAACGTGCCACTGTGTAGGTTGGTATCATTGTGTGCACCACACTGAACATGGACCAGAGAAAGCAAAGGACAGAGTTGTCTGAGGAGCTCAAAAAGAAAATTGTACATACCCATCTTAAAGGTAAAGGCTATAAGACCATCTCCAAGCAGTTTGATGATCCTGTGACTACAGTTGCAAATATTATAAAAAAAAGTATTAGGTCCATGGGATTGTAGCCAACCTCCCAGGACGTGGCCGCAAGAAGAAATGCAGCCCCAGGTTGATCAGAAGGATTGTGTGGATGGTAGACAAAGAGCCAAGGAAAACATCCAAAGCCATTCAAGCTGAACTCCAAGGTCAAGGTACATCACTGTCTGATCGCACCATCGCATTTTAAACAACAATGGGCTCCATGGAAGAAGACCCAGGAGAACACCATTATTGAAAGAAAAACATAAAAAATCCAGACTGGAATTTGCTAAAATGCATGCTGACAAGCCACAAAGTTTCTGGGAGAATGACCTTTGGACTGATGAGCTTTTTGGCAAGTCACACCAGCTGTATGTTCACAGACAAAAAAATGAAGCTTTCAAAGAAAAGAACACCATACCTACTGTGAAACATGGAGGGGGCTCAGTCATGTTTTGGGGCTGCTTTGCTGCATCTGGTACAGGGGGCCTTGAATCTGTGCAGGGCACAATGAAGGCTCAAGACTATCAAGGCATCCTGGAGAGAAACATACTGCCCAGTGTCAGAAAGCTCTCCCTCAGTCGCAGGTCATGGGTCCTCCAACGGGATAATGACCCAAAACACACAGTAAAAGCACTCAAGAATGGCTGGGAAAAATCATTGGACTATTCTTAAATGGCCTCTATGAGCCCTGATCTTAATCCTATTGAACATCTGTGGAAAGATCTGAAAAATGCAGTGTGCAGAAGGCACCCTTCAAACCTCAGACAGTTAGAGCAGTTTGCTCAGGAAGAATGGGCCAAAATACCTGTTACCCGATGCAGAAGTCTCCTTGTAAACTACCGCGATCGCTTGTTGGCAGTGATTGCTGCTAAAGGTGGTGCAACAAAATATTAAGTTAAGGGTACCATCTTTTTTGTCCATGTCATTTTCATTTGGTTCATTATGTAATCAGTTTAATCGAAAATCAAAAGTAATGTCTGATTTGTGTTAAACATGGAATTAACAGTGATTGATGCCATTAACATTTGTCAGTTTCAAATTATTTCAGAGATAGTTGTGGGTTCTTCTTTTTCACAGAAGGATACCAACAAATTTGTCCACGTCTGTACATACAGTACACACACACAGGGTGTCCAAAAAGGCTCCATACATAGGGGAAATTAACACTTTTTAGCAAAATGTCTTCCAAAATTTTTCATACTTAGTTTATTTTTTTTTACATATATATATATTTGGTAGCCTTTATGAGTGCCTTTGACAAAAGAATATTATGGATAGGGAAGCTGTCGCAAGGTTGGGATGGACTTTAACAGGAAACATGGCGAGCACATCACACACAACACTATCGCCAAATTTAATAACAAATTCAAAAGACTGGAAGTGCTGCGAACCAACTGAGAAGTGGATGTCCACGAACATCCACTGACGAAGGCACAACCAGCATGGTGCTGGCAAATATAGTACCCTATGTATGGAGACTTTTGGGACACCCTGTATATTTCATACATGTATCCAGATGCTCATGTTTGAATGTACCTGTTCTATCCAAGTCCTTTGGAACAAAAGCTTTCCTTTTCTCCTCCAGAAACTGACTGGGAATTAACCCTGTAGCCCCTCCTACTTTATGACATGCCTGTCAAAACAACACAACCATCCAATGAAATGTTGACATCCAAATTCCAAATGAATAAATCCAGATGAATGCAAATCAACCACAGGCTCTTCCCAAAGCAGTGAAATTGTACCTGCCACCAGTTCAGGTCCTCTCTGTTGACTATCTGAAGAATGTCACCCCTCTTGAAGGCGAGCCCGGCCTCTCTGCATGGAATCAGACTGTCATTGTCTGGATTGTAGTCAAAATGTGGCTTTACATAAACCTAGCACACAGATGAAGACAGAACTTGTTGTTGTGTATGTGAACTTGAAGTTGTGTATGTGAGCATTAGTGGTCAAATACCATATATTCAGATCTGCTCCACTAATAATCATGCATATATCTGCTATTTGAGTGTCTGTGTATTATATCACTGTTTAAACATGATTCCCTGATCTTTTCAGATTCTACCTACTGTATTTTCACTAAATAAGAGCTACAGAAAGTAACAGCTTAGTGTGTGTAAAGAGGTGTAAAGAGTGAGTGTAAATTCTGCGTTGCAAACAAGATTGTTTAGGACAGCACAGGTTGTTTAGGCCAATCAGAAGGAGAACATACACACAGACACACACACAGACACAGACAAAAAAAAAAAAAGAGATCAGATTTTGTTAGAAACGCATTAAACGAATGTGAAGTGTTATTAACATTGCTCCCAAAAGGCCTTTTGACCACAAAGAACCCTGATACCCCAGCTACTAAGTGCACTGACTGACAGCGTGCAGTTGTATGAACTGCCCATGCGTTAAGGATACCTGGGGTGGTATTGCCGAATCTATGTAGCTCGGCAGGATTTTAAGTGTGATTCCTCCACTGCAGTCCTTCAGTATCTCCTGTAGCTCTGTGGGGTTGTTGCCCACTTCTTGTCCATTCACTTCCTTTAAGATGTCACCTACATGGAGCAGGCCCTGTCTGTCAATGATCCCACCATAGAGAATCCGAGCAATCACCAGGTCATCCTTATCCACCCGGAATGTGACTCCCTTTTTAAAGAGACACACATACATTAATATGCTGTCGAGTTATGCTCTGTATATTGGATCTTGAGACGAAAACCTCAAGCACTATTTCTCCAAAACAGATATTCTTTTGTCATAAATGATCAGTTCATCAGAAGTACATACTCCTTCTGCTATACTATTAAACTACACCCCCACATAAACTAACCAGAGGTTCTCCTGCTTTCTTGCGGATGCCGATCATTCTGACAGCATCGGCTTGCATGAGTGCATTGTTGACTGCTGTTTCAATGGCCGGCTTGATGGGGGGCGGAGTCTCATAGCATTTTGATGCCACCATATCATGGGCCTCCAGGAGAGACTAAGACAAGGAAATAAAGAAGTTGATGAAGAGACGAGATGAGACGAGGGAGAAGAAAGGAGACAGTGAAAGGTAATAATCATACTGAAGTTACGTACCTGGAAGTGAGGCTGTTGAAGTATTCTCGATAACTCTGCAGCACTGTCGTTTCTAATGGTCAGCCCACGAATTACCCCTAGAATCTCACTCACTAGTTCAACATTATTGTCCTGCACTGCCTCCAGCTTCATATCCTCTAAACGCTCATGAATCTGTACACACACACACCAAAATTCATTCCTGTCTTTCAACTATGGCTATCAGGCTAGTAGCTATTTACTTTAGTGAGTCATTAGCCAATAGTTACACTAATGAGGTAATTAAGTTTGTGTGTCAGAGTGACAGAGAGAGAGAGAGAGAGAGAGAGAGATAGATTAATTCTGTAGTACCTTGGCAAGAGAGCAGACAACAGGGCTTTCCATGATGCCTTTGAGGAAGATGAGGTCAATGTCATTAGCCTTAGTGGAGGTTGGCCACTCCCTCAGGTTACCCAACATTTGCTGCATGGCTACACAATTAAAGAGGAAGAAGTGACTCTCTCTCTCTCTCTCTCTCTCTCACACACACACACACACACACACACAAATTCAACAGAAAAGCAGCTGTCACACAGTCACATGGCCACATCTATATTAGTGCAGTGTATTTACTGCTGAAAAGCTGAATAAAGAATGACTGCTTCATTTAACACTGTTAATTATTAATGCAGCCAATCAACAGTAGGCTACACCTAAATCTAATCCTAAAGTAACTAAAACAAAATCTTTTGGCCCGCACTGTCAAATAGAAGATAGGTAAATGTATTTTAATCATAAGAATTCCATAACTATATACATCATAATCTTAGCTACTGTATTGGGTTGTAAATATATAAGAGTGTGAGTTTACAGTGAAACACAACAGGACAGCCCAAAATCAAGTCCTCCAGCAGCTGCTTATACGATTCACTGTTACCACTGCTTATTTTACACCTTAAATATGTTTGCAAAATTAAACCAGGTGCCTACACGTACACAGGATATAAAGGATTAAGAAAAGCAAGGATAATAGACAAGAAAATTACTCAGGAATGCAGTATGTACAATGTAGAATTATAGTTTTAATGTACAATAACTTCAGAGCTCTGGTACCATCGGTTTGCATGAATAAGCCTCTCTGTAAAATGCTTTAATGTATGCTTAAAAGCATACACACACACATACACACACACACACCATCAGGCTTTTTATCATGGTTGAGCACAAGTGTGAGGCCTATAAACCTCTGACATTTTGCAAATGCGCACGCACGCACACGCACACACACGCACACACACGCACACACACGCACACACACGCACACTGCTATCTGCAAGTGGTGTGATGTTCCGGTAAATTTAGTTCAGCTTAATATCTATTAACTGGATCATGTGGAGTACACACTGCCCACACACAAACACACACGCACTATGGTATGAAATGTATTAAAATATACTGCACTGGTGGATGACACATTTGCAAAATGTCAGAGGTTTATAGGCCTCACACTTGTGCTCAACCAATATTGACTTTCATGCTGAATGTAAAGTGGTTTTCCTCTAGCGAGTTTGAATCCCAATGCTGCCACAGCCATCCGTAGCCAAGAGCCGAAGAGAGCAAAACTGGCTGTACTCTCAGGGTGGGAGGGGCATACTCTCCCTCCCCTGTCAATCAGTGACACTAGCCAATTGTGGGGGTCTGTGGGCTCATGCACGCAGAATAGAGTAGATCCAGCTTTCCTTCAAGTGTGTTACGCCACCCCATGCAGGAACAGCAGTTTGAAAAGATGTGGTGGGCTGGTTTCACGTGTCTCAGAGGAAGCATGTGCTTGCCCCACCCTCCCCGGTTGGTGGATGTCGTATGTTAGGGGAGACTTAGCTAGTGAGAGGGAATTGGAAAGACCAAATTTGGGAGTAAATGGGGAAGGGGATTGAGGGAATTGGAATTGGGATTATTAATGTGAATTAATGTAGAAATTTGAACAAATTTGTGTTCCACTTCTATGAACAATAATCTTTGGCGTAATGGTCTTGCATGTCACAGTCAATCAAAGAAGCTCTATGGAACAGTGATTTTAGAGACAAAGAATTGTTTTGGAATATACATATATTAAATTGTATTTGTGGGCCTATGGAAATTTTATCAATGAAATGCATACAGTATAGATATCAGGGTTACATCAAAACTTCTACAGTTCTAAAACATGAAATTATAAAACAAGAAAGCTGGTTCAAATGCAGAACTTTCAATACTTTCTGTTTCTGTCCAATATTGCTACTGAAACTAAAACATTGTGTACAAGCTAATGCCATCTGATATTGATTCCTTTAAAAAATACTAAGCTTTATTTGATTTTTTAACTGAAGCACCTCATAGTTCAACTATTTCAGACAAAAATCACTTAGGTTGTAAGTATAAATATAATAAAATCAATCCTAACAAAAAAAACTTTTCCAGTTCCAAAAAAATTTCTTTTCCAAATTCAATTTCCAATCTTTACCATTTGTTACAGGATCAGACATCCAGTATGTTTTCTCTGATATCTGATCCACCATTTTTTAATTTATTTATTTTTTGCTGGTATCAGCCTGACTGGGTAACGGATCCCTGGGTATCAGTATTGTAAAGTGATCCATTATTCTATCTTAGATTCTTAAATTTAAACACACATGATTAAAGACTGATGTTATGGAGAATCATAGCAGCAAAGACGGTTTTGCTCCTCCCTCGTTTCTATTCAATTTGAAAAACAGGCTTTTGGTGCAAGTAACTATATGAACATGAGCTTAACTAAGCAATATATTTCGTGTAATTTTATGAAGCTCCCCCCCAAAACAAAACATCCACTTGAGAAGGAATCAAATGAAGACGCCTCGCTCTTTGCCACAGGATTTGATTCCACATTTTCCAACAAGTATATAAAGCTGTGGCCCAGAGAACCAGTGAGCATGACCAGTTTTCACTGTCACTTGCACACTGTATAGGCTAATCAAAAATGTGAAATATGTCTACCATTTTATGCATAAATGCTGGAGCCTTTAAGATGGAATGGAAAATCTGAGTAAGAATTATTAAGAGATGTAACACTCTCAGGAAAAAAGTGCTATGTACCATGCTCACTGGGGTGGTACAGTCAAGGGTACATCTATTGTACCTTTACTGTGCATCTTTCTGTGTTGTAATGGGAATGTAGATTACTTTTAAATTATTAAAATAAATAACTGGACCTTAAGGACCACATTAATTAGCTTTTAGAGTAATACTTTAAAGGTACACTTAGATTACTAAATGTAATATTTCACACATTAGACACAAAAGACACATTAAAAGCACAAAAGTTCCCAGTGACAAGAGTACAGTTTTAGTAATCTTTTTCTGGGAGTGAAATGTTCATACTTCGAAGTTTCTGCCTTTAATAGATGATTTTGTGCACTCTGCAATTATTTAGTTAATTAAAAATAAAGTCAAGCTAGTATGGATTTTTAATTAATAATTACTTAATTAATTTAATAAGGTTAAGTTAAATTTTTATACATACTGATACTAAAATTGGTATTGGTATCAAAGTCAAAATTCTGGATAGATACTAGAGATATAATCATCTTATTATAACCAACTCGAATGAAGAAGAAAGGAACATCACAACAACAAAATGAGAATTATAGTCATGTTCTTGCCCACAAAATGAAGGTTTGTTCCCAATTCAGTGCAAAACTAATTACTTAGTGCACAAAATAATGCATTCTCTTCACATTGTTGTTGATGAATAAATGTTTTTATCCAATCTGAGGATTAAATACAAAAAGTTATTTAATTTTGTCATGAAAGTAACACGTTTTGTGACTGTGTTCCATACAGAGCTTCATACTGGAATTGCACGCCAAGTCTGCGAACACTGAAAAACAAACCACTTTGGTGTTTGTAAACAAAAAGAGATGCGCTCACAACCTGACTGCAAAAGACCCGAGTAGCCGAGCAACCTGATGCTACTTGGTTATAATCTGAGTGAAGAATCTGTCTTTAGCAATCAGATTGACGTTAGCTAAAATGTTACCCATTTATTATTATGGAAAAACTGGTGGCCTGGTCTGATGACTCACATTTTCTTTTACATCATGTGGACGGCCGGGTGCGTGTGTGTCGCTTACCTGGGGAAGAGAAGGCACCAGGACCTACACAATATTAGGCAGGTGGTTTTAATGTTATGGCTGATCAGTGTATATACACATATCACAGAAACTCAGAGCAGTTACACTAGAGAGAAACTGAAGGCATACAAGTCTCTTATTAATTACAAATTTGTTGTTTGTTGACGCGCTGAAGATGTAACGTTTTATGATTACAACATCAAGAATGTTGTGGCACTGAAAACAGAGGTGCTGTGCAAGCAGATGCCATAAATGCATTTGTTAGCTGAACAAAGTTAACTAGCTAAATGCATCCTTTAGAAGCAACTCCTCAGTAAGAACATGTGTTATATCAACATCTGCAAAATACACAACACCTTCAAATTTGCAGATAGGGCTATTTAATAAAATATCTGGCAATCCTTTGACCAAAAAATCTCACCCTCACTATAATTAAGAACAGTAGTACAAAACACTAAGGCTATATAACTAAATAACGACCCAGGGAAACAAAGATATTTAAATATGCCATTTTTATGTTGTACCGATATGTCCATTAAAAGAGGGGACGTTTTCAGAAGAAGGATTAGTGGTTATGTACTATCAGTATAAATATGTAAACACTGTGGCCTGATGGTGTAGGGATACTGCAGAACCATGTGGGGAAAGTGTAAATAACCAGAATTACTTTTACTGCATTGCTCAAGTGTTGCACAGTGGAATAAAACTCCATAGAATCAGCTTTGGGAAGACATTTTCTTATATCTGTCCTCTATAGTTAGACATTTACTGTTACAGTGTAGCAGTTGTAGTTTTCACTATGTGCTATATAAACCATGCATTTTAAATGTTAAATTCAATGACTGCCCTAATGATTACATTATAGGCAAAAACAGACAAAGACCAGGTACAAGGAAACATTTTGAAAATACTGTCTATAGAAATCGCACATACAGGTGCAGTAGATAAAGATTATCTGAAAACTGAAGAACTAAAACTCTCTACCTTATTTTGGAAAGTGCAAATCACCAAAAACATAAAAAACATGACAAACATACATATTACTATATGCTTATTCAGTGGTTCTGATACTTTTTTGGATACAGTACCTGCTTTCAACAACCTTACAGCCAAGTACCACCTTTACTGGACTATAAATTTTTTAAAGAACTGTAAGGGAAATTGATTTGATGCTATAAAAGGAATATTAACTGTAATGCAGCTAGAACATGAATAAATTATTTAATAATTGAGTGTAGGACAATTTGAGAAACACTGTTCTAATTAATGATCTTTAATATTCCGATTATTCTTACATGACGGCTTTATTTCCTACAGTAGTGCATTCTTAACATTGCCATCAGAGTCTATATATGTATAATCCCTGTTTCTCTTCTTCAATCTTGTATGTATTATTTGCATTATTACACATCTGGTTTTTTTTCACATTTCCTCGCTTCCTGGTTAGGTATTTAATTTTTTAATGCCGTGTTCAGCATCAAGTGCCATATTCATGGCAGGAGCAAGGTGATATAAATAATAAATGAATAAAAATGTATAAATGAGTACATGTGTAGATATACATAAGAACAGACAAACAAAAATATGCAAACAAATTAACACAATTGAACAGAAGATATTTTAAAGTAAAAATGTAAAAGTGTAAGCATCTATATGGATTGTTTCATATTCATTTGGAATAAAAATTTTAAAACTCTTTCTGGTATTATCTTGTCAAAACTCTCCTTAAAAGACTTTAGTGAGTAATACTTTTTTCTGATGACATTAAAAGCAGAACAGTTAAAAAAAAATGTGCTTTAAAGTTCTACATGACTGACATGATGGTGCCTCTTCACCCGTTAATAAAAACAAATGCATTAGTCTTGAGTGACCTATGCGATATCTTGTGTACACAGTCTGATCCTGGCAAGTTTTAAAGGAAGGAGTCAGTCTTCTGCCAATAACAGGATTGATTCCATGCAGTTTGTTATCCTCATTTTTATTCCATTTCACTTGCCACTTGCTTCAAATGGTATTCATATTTTTCCCCTTGTCAGCATAAAGTCTGCACAATATATTTGACCCAATCACATTCACAATAAAATCAACATTCAAAAATAGTTGATTTTAATACTAAAAAAAGAGTAACAGAAAGAATGCTTCCCTGAGGTACTCCCAGTTTTTGTGTGTAAGCTTGAGAGAGTAGAGCCTACCCACACTTTAAAATGTCTATTGGATAAAAAAAAGTCAAATGTTAAATGCCATACTTTTGTGTTGTGTC
This sequence comes from Pangasianodon gigas, assembly GCA_022758105.1. Classification (NCBI taxonomy): domain Eukaryota; kingdom Metazoa; phylum Chordata; class Actinopteri; order Siluriformes; family Pangasiidae; genus Pangasianodon; species Pangasianodon gigas. The sequence goes on from CM040482.1 coordinate 14,182,805, forward strand.
ATATGCTTTCTCTAGATTAAAAAAAAAAAAACACATCTACAGCATGTTATTATTATTATTTTTTTAAATAAAGGCATCATCTCAGTGTTTAAGACTAGGCTGAAAACATATTTGTTTAGTCAAGCTTTTTGTGAATAGTGTTTTCTTAGGTACAGGAGCAGGTCTGGAGGGTTCACAGGCATAGAGTGTTGTGGTGAACTGGGATGTTTGGATGCTGTCGCCCCCCCACTCTCACACGTTCACTCAGGTTTGTCGATGGTGGAGTGGCTGCTGCTTTATGTCCCAGGACTCCCTCATGTCTGTGTTAGCTTCTGGCTCTCCCTTTTAGTTATGCTGTCATAGCTAGTCTTGCCGGAGTCCCTGCTTGCTCTCTGCACGCAAAGTACATTGTCCTTAACCATTAGAGGACAAAAGCTTACCTAACAATCTCTCCCTCTCTCTCTCTCTCTCCCTCACTCTCTGTCGAGCTACACATGCTACTTCTGAGATGCCAGTGATCCTGACCCCTTCTGCTCCTCCTCGCTGCCTGACCCATCCTGATGCCCTACTTCTGGTTGGAGTTCTCATCGGTTGAGTTCGCTCGCTGCTGCTGGGGCCCCATATGGATGGCCTGAAGAACTGTTTGGATTGCTGGGGATGGCGCCACCTGGGGGCTGGGGAGATGGCTTGGGGATCACATATGGGGAGCTGTACTGTAATGGCTTGGGACTGCGATTGCTGTAGTGGCTTTGGGGCTGCAGTTGCCACGAGCACCTTCGTACTCAGGACTCCATCAGTGGACAGTGGATAGATTTTAACCAACCGGACTCCTTGCAAAAACTGTGATGAATTTATTGGTTGAACAATTGCACTATTTGTCCATATAGTACACAATAATAGAAGGAGTTTATTTATAATTGCACTATCCGTTGCACCCAGATGAGGATGGGTTCCCTTTTGAGCCTGGTTCCTCTCAAGGTTTCTTCCTCATATCATCTCAGGGAGTTTTTCCTTGCCACCATCACCACTGGCTCGCTCATTAGGGATAAATTCACAGGGATAAATTCACATATTTACAATATATCTTTTTTTGTGAATCCATTTATTTCTGTAAAGCTGCTTTGTGATAATGTCCATTGTTAAAAGCGCTATACAAATAAAATTGAGTTGAATTGAATTGAATGTACATAAGGGTCCAGTCTAACAAGGTGATCTAGTGTGCTCCTACCCTGTCTAAAGCCACACTGAAGTCTACTTATTTGATTGCCAGTTTCTATCTTCCAGACAAGACGATTATTAACCATCCTCTCCATGGTTTTACAGTACAAAGACAACTAGTCAGGGCTATAGGGCGGTAATTGTTGGGGTCATTATAGTCCTTGCCTGGTTTAGGTATGGGTATGGTTACTGCTTCTAGCCAGGAGGGTGGTATGTATCCTGACCTTAAGTTTTTAAGAAGCAGAGACAGAACACTATGGGGAAGGTGTTTTATAAACTGATAGTGAATCTTGTCTGGCCTGACAGCAGTATAATGGGACTTCTTTATGCAATTCAGGAGTTCTTCCATTGAGAAGGGCTGGTTATATGGTTCTGTATATAACGAATCACGAATTGCAAGCAATACGTGTAGGCAGTTTTGTGTTGAGCTCTTTTCGAATGTCTCTGCTAGCTTGCTTGCTATTTCATGTTTTGTGGTAAGAAGATTGCCTTGATGTTTGACATGCTGTATTTGTGATCCGCTTCCTTTGCCCTCCATCTTATGCAGCATACCCCAAATTGCTGGTGTATTTAGTGTTAGGCTTGATACAAATTGCCTCCAACTTTGTTTCTTTGTTGCATTGATGACTCTTCAGGCCTGTGCTCTACATATTCTGAACTTGGTTAGATTCTCTTTTGTTGGGCGTTGGTTAAAGCATTTCTGCTTTTTTACAGGCCTCAATAGCCTTTTTACAGTTTTCATCAAACCATGGATTATATCTTCGATTTGGTTTTCCTCATGTCTTTGGGATAACTTCATCTGCAACTGATATTAGAGTATCAGTGAACCACTTTACTGGGTTCTGGATATACTGAGGCTTATCTTAAGCTTCTTCTGGTGCAGGGTCTGAAAGGAAGGCCAGTTAACTTTTTAAGCTGCCATCTTTGTGCTCTCTGTTGCATGTCTGCTTCTGCCAAGGTTATAATAAGGAATAGTGATCGCTCCCACACAGGTCTTCCCATACTTGCCATAAGAAGTCAAACAATAATTCAGGTTCAAATATGGCCATATCCAATGCAGAGTATGCCCCAAGTCCTGGTTGCAGATAAATATTTTAATTGTCATTTAGCAAACAGAGAGTGTTTTACTGATAAAGTTCTCTATAGTCTTGCCTTTAGCGTTGTAGTGGATTCCCCTCGTGGATTGTGGCTGTTAAAAATCACCCATGAGGGAATATGGGATTTCAACTGACCTATGAGGTCATCCAAGTCTTGTAGTGTCACAGAGCCATCAGGTGGTACACAGATAGAGCACAGTGTGATGGGTTTGTGGAGTGTTAAGTGTACTGCTGTCGCCTGTAGGTTGGTGTCCATTGTAATGGGGCTGTGGATGATATGTCTTATTAAGATGGCTGTACCAAGAGAGGGATGCACTGAACATTGTAAAATTTTTCAAGGCATTGGAGCCATTTGGTACCAGGTGGGTCTCCTGAAGACAAAAGGCAAACAGCAGCTAAATGCTGCAATTCTGCAAATTGTCTCTAAGACCAAGACAGTTCCACTGAATAATATTACTCCGCATCAGGTGGGCAGTACTTGTACTCACACCTTATTCCTGCCTTTGGGTGAGAGGCTTCGGCTACGAGAGGCCACAGTCGCTGCCATTTCAATATCTTTTGGGTGTTCAGTTTTGTTCAGGCTGTTTTCTTGGCTTCCATTGGATTACTGTAGGGTTGATTTATTTTTGTTCTTAGACGACATGAGGAAGAAACCTTGAGAGGAACCAGACTCAAAAGGGAACCCATCCTCATCTGGGTGACACTGGATAGTGTGATTATAAATCATTCCCTTCTATACCTGTATATTATATGGTCAAAAAGTGCAATTGTGTAACCACGAAAGCTCATTATAGCTTACACTATTTTGCTGAAGTTATCAACTGTTCACTGATGGAGACTTGAGTAAAAAACTGTTTGCGGGAATTGCAGTCCTAAAGCTATCAAACCAAAACTATTCATATCAGTTGAAGTCCAATGCCATCTTCATGGTTTCTAAGTGGTACCATCCACAGTAATCTCATGTAACTTTAGGCTGTCTGTGTGGGGCCATCCTCAGCAGCAGCGAGTGGTTTCCAAGTGATGAGAACTCCAACCAGAAGTAGGGCATCAGGATGGATCAGGCAGGTGGATTGAGGTTTGTCTTTGTTCATCCAGGTCAAGTCTGTCTGGCTTTTGACTCTTCGTGTGGACTTCACTATGGATGCAAATGATCTCTCTAGTTTAAAGGAAGGAAGGCCCTCAAGCAATTTGCGTGCTTCAGTGTAGCTAACTTTAACACATTTCATTCTCTGGATCTCTTTTTCTTTGACCCAGACAGGGCAGTCTTTTGAGGAGCTACCAGGAGCCAACACTTTGGTGGTTTTTGGCATATATGTTCATGTCCTTCATCTCCACAACTGCAGCAGATAGCCTAGTTTTTATATATCTTGCTGATCCATGACCAAATTTCTGGCAGTTGAAGCATCTTAGTGGGTTGGGTATATACACTTGAAACCAGATATTTACATACACTTCAGAAAAAAACACAAAAACTTTTTTTTCTTTACTGTCAAACATTAAATCAGAGTAAACTTTTTCTGTTTTAGATCAATAAATATTAACATATTTTTTGCATTTGTTAAATGTCAGAATCGAGTGAGGGAGAATTTTTATGTATTTTTTTTTATCACTTTCATCAAAGTCTGAAGTATACAGAAGTTTATTGTGTCTTTAAACAAAAAGAAAACTCCAGATTATTCCATTCTGAGCTTAAGAAGCTTCTGATAGGTTAATTGATTCCATTTGAGTTAACTGGTGGCACACCTGTGGATGCATATAAAGGCACACCTCAAACACAGAGCCTCTTTCTTTGACATCATGGGAAAATCAAGAGAAATCAACCAAGACATCAGGAAAAGAATTGTGGCCCTCCACAAGTGTGGCTCATCCTTAGGTGCAATTTCCAGATGCCTGAAGGTCCCACGTTCATCCGTTCAGACAATAATACGCAAGTATAAAAAACATGTACAACCATCATACCGCTCAGGAAGGAGACGGATTCTGAGTCCCAGAGAGGAAGGTTTTTTGGTGCGAAATGTGCGAATCAACCCCAGGACAACAGCAAAAGACCTTGTGAAGATGCTGGCTGAAACTGGTAAGACTATTATTATCCACATTATCATTATCCACAGTAAAACGAGTCCTGTACCACCATGAGCTGAAAGGTTACTCTGGGAGGAGAAAGCCATTACTTCAAAACCACCATAAAAAAGCCAGACTACAGTTTGCAACTGCACATGGGGACAAAAATCTTAATTTCTGGAGACATGTCC
>CM040482.1:14187450-14207633 GCA_022758105.1 Pangasianodon gigas
ATCATGAGAAAAGAAAATTATGTGGATATATTGAAGCAACATCTGAAGACATCAGCCAGGAAGTTAAAGCTTGGGTGCAAATGGGTCTTCCAAATGGACAATGACCCCAAGCATACCTCCAAATTAGTTACAAAGTGGCTTAAGGACAACAAAGTCAAGGTATTGGAGTGGCCATCACAAAGCCCTGATCTCAATCCCACAGAAAATTTGTGGGCGGCACTGAAAAGGCGAGTGCGAGCAAAAAGGCCTACAAACCTGACCCAGTTACACCAGTTCTGTCAAGAGGAGTGGGCCAAAGTTCCAGCAAACTATTGTAGAAAGCTTGTGGAAGGATACCCGAAACGTTTGGCCCAAGTGAAACAGTTTAGGGGCAATTCTACCAAATACTACGGAAGTGTATGTATACTTCTGACTTTGATGAAAGTGATAAAAAAAATACATTAAAATTCTCCCTCGCTCGATTCTGACATTTAACAAATGCAAAAAATATGTTAATATTTATTGATCTAAAACAGAAAAAGTTTACTCTGATTTAATGTTTGACAGTAAAGAAAAAAAAGTTTTTGTGTTTTTTTCTGAAGTGTATGTAAATATCTGGTTTCAACTGTATACTGTAAATCAATGGGTACTCTTTGGTAGCCTATTAGAATCTTTTCTGGTGCTTGTGGCCTATCAAAAGTCATGGTTTAGGTGCTGGTTTTAATAATTCAATCTTGTTTTTTGATTGTTATTCATTTGACATCTGTCACACCCTTTTCTGTCAGTTGTCAGTCTATTTCAGCCTCACCCATTTCCTCTAGCTCTCTAGTGTGAACTCGGCCTTTATACAAGTACCAGCCAATTCAGGGCCCTGTAAAAGATTCTCTGCTTGCTCCACCAGAATCTGGCCAGACTTCAACTTTTTTGCATCTTTGGCTGTCCCTGCTATTCCAAGATGCTTTTTGTATGGCAAAATGGCCGATATTAATGCCAAAATGGTGCAAGAGAGGACAAGTCTTGACCAGCCACTTGATTGGAACAGGCCCTTCCAACCTCCTGTCTATGTGAAGTAGGAGCCAAAGCACTATGTTGGAGTTGTGGTAGCTACAGCAGACCACAATCCGCAAGTGCAAGGATCTCTTCCTCAACAATCACAGGTCGCAACTCACGGCAAACAAGTTGCCCCATTTGACGCATCTTATAATCAGCAAGAGGGTGCTAGGGACCTATCCTATCCGGGTCCCCATGGGGGCTATAACAGATGTGTGAAAGATACAGAGATAGACAGGAACAAGCAATCCTTCATACATGGGAGAGACTTTCAGGTTTCTTTTCCTGTAGTATCAGTGACCTAGCAGAGATCATGAAGAGACCATTTAGAATTTCTTGAAAACCATTAAAAATTTTTACAGCCTTAAATTTTTGTTCAATCTTTACCACATTTGGCTCACATCATCTTCAGCTCAAACTGCACAAATGTTACCAGATAGAAATAATTTCTTAAATAAATTTATTGCAAGGTCATGCTGGAAAAAACTAGAAAATAAAGCAAAAAAAAGAAAAAAAAAAAAAAAACTAGACAAACAACGAAATAATGAGGAAAAAGCAAAATAGCATTACAAGAGGACAATAACAAAAGTTCCAGATGACACCCAGTGCTTCCACAGATGAGTACATGCACTCATATGCACTCAATGACCATTTATTCTACTACACACAAAACACACACACACACACACCTCTCCCTCTAAACTCCTAATCCCACAAATCTCATCATCTGATCAGACCTCTACTAACCATCATCCCCTGCTCAGTGACCATCAACTATCCCACTCCTTCCATCTATAGTCCAAACATGTAGCCTTGTGTAATTATTCTTATATAACCTCAGCCAGCACTGTCTAAGGTTCATATTCATCCCTTCACCAATTTTTCAGATAATTTTATGCATTGTTCATTGTGAACATTGTGAACATTGTGTTCATCAGTACACTTTGTAGTAGGTTTACTATATCACTTATGCTATGTAATTCTGACACAAACACCTCAACACGTGTACTTTATGCATAAATCATGATATCTGAAATTTTCATCTAATATAGCACTGGAAAACTTGCCTACATAGAGAGAGATTTTCTAACACTTGAAACACAGACTCTGACATAATAAAGCGTTTTCTGAATTTTCACAACTGACATGGCTGTTACATTGAATATCCAAAACACCGCTCTCCCATCCCATCATAGAACATTTTAGCACTATAGCTTTGACCTCAACACAGCTTTTAGCAGAGTTGCTCTACAAAGCTGTGCTATAAGAGGATAGGAACCATTCTCCCTAATCCGCCCCTCTCCCATCTCTCTCTCTCATGCTAGGGCCAGCAATCAGTCTGAGTAGGATTTTAATCCCACCATGAAAAAACATGGGACAACAAAATTCTAAATACCCGCTCAAGGTCACTTGCATACACTGTTTCAAGTTTTTTGCCTAGCTGAAGATAGCATACCAATATTTTGGGATCTTTTTTCCTTTCCTATTCATTCTGTTATAAAATAGTTAGGGCTTTGCTAACTAATTCATTAATCTCCAGTAGCCTGGACAAGGCACACACTCATTCGCACACACACTCATTCGCACACACACTCATTCGCACACAGGGACAATTAAGAGTAGCTAATCCATCTACTGGCCTGCTTTTGGGATGAAATCCAAGAATCCAGAGAAAATCCATGCAATGGGCCTCATTCATCAATCTCTGAGTAAAGCTGTGTGTAAATGTTTGCATACGCCAAACCCAACTAAAAATGTATGCTGGATTTACAAAAGTTTCTTAAATGCAGATTTTCTGCATATTCACGTGTGTATGTTGATAAATAGCACCTATAATCACCTATAAATTACCAGGCACGTGTCCGGCACATCTCATATAGTGCATATAAGACAATAAAACAAAACTCCATAACAGGTCAAATGCACAGACAGCTGTGAGCCCGAAATGAATGATCAGGATAAAGTCTGAAAAACAGAAGGGGAAATTATTTTGACTAATTTCTATGCCAAAAAATATATTTATTATTATTATTATTATTATTATTATTATTATTATTATTGTTGTTAATAACAATAATAATAATAATAATAATAAAAGCGAGCGCTAAACCTTCCATCAGCTGAGGCATTTGTTTACAGCTTATGGCTATGCCTCTGTATGCCTCCTGTGTTTTTATTTTTTTAATATTCTTTAATTGATGTATTTACACACTCACTCTCTCTCAATGATTAGTTTTATTTGACTTAATTTGGTGTCACCCAGATGAGGATGGGTTCCTCTCAAGGTTTCTTCCTCACCACCATCACCTCTGGCTCACTCATTAGGGATAAATTTATAAATTTATTTATATCCGGAATTGATATATTTCTGTAAAGCTGCTTCGTGACAATGTCCATTGTTAAAAGTGCTATACAAACAAAATTGAATTAATTTATGGGTTTGTGTTGGTTCACTCTTTTTTTTTTTTTTTAAATATATATCTCAACTTACTTGTCCCTGATAATGTTCCCAAATTGTTCTGCGACTCTCAGCTCATTTACCCATTTAAAACACCACAGAGTCTACAGACAGAGAATATATTAAGCTATGAGATATCTCTCTCTGTCACACACACACACACACACACAGTTGGTTCCTGGCCAGGACACAGACACTGTCACTGGTTTGCTAATAGCACAGTAAGCTGACTGTATCCACTGATCTCTCACTCATGGATGTGCAGCACTGGGCTGTTTTTAGTAACAGGACCAAAACTATAGCCACCATTTGTTTGCTAATACATGTCTGATTTCTCCTCCTGGCTACAAAACACTGGCCAAACTTTTAAAACAAAATTCCCAGCAGAACAACAGTTTTCAGTTCATCTCTGATTATGGAAATGGAAATGGAGGTCTAGTTGTGAAGATAGTGCCAATATCACTGTCATATTAATGCCTGTGAGTGATGAGAGACATCACACTCACACACACTCACACACACACTCACACACACTCACACGTAAGTCTTGCAGAACTATTAATGCAGCTAATTAATGCTATGCTTACACCTAAACCTGACCTTAACCACAAAGTTTGGCGAATAGACTTCAAAACTAACCGGAACTGGTTTGTCCAAAAGCGAACGTTGCCATAGTAACTGTGCGTTGTTCCTTTATGTATCTGAAACTGACGGAAGTGAACTTGCTGCTGAGCGGGTTTCGGAGCAATCCTCAGCTCTCTGCGCCCTGCTGCTGTCCTGCACAGATGGAGTATCAGCAGTGCGCATGCGCAACGCGTCCTGTTAATTAAGCGTGACGCTTCCAGAGAGACGCAAATCCCACACACAGCAATGGGAAACGATCGCGTTAATAAAAGCACTGAAAAGTACACAATGAAGCTGTTTGTGCTCATTTATCTCTACCACTCCACAGGCTGTCACTTTGCTTTCTTCTGGCAATGTAACAACAACAACAACAACAACAATAACAATAATAATAATAATAATAATAATAAAACAATCTGTTCAATCGACGAAAAGAACTCAAATGACCTGCGTGTCTCATTTAGCGCGTGCGCCTACACACACACACACACACACACACACACACACACACACCTGACTGGGAGCAGGATTATATGTTTTATGTTTTGATATCTATCTAACTATCTATGTTTTTTTGATAAAATGTCTGTGTATATCTGCAGTTTGCTCATGCCCCTGCGCTGCTGTTCACCTGTAGCTTGCAGGTTGGTGCTCTTCTGCTCGTCAGGTGTACCGGTTAATTCCGCTCCCCCGTTACTGCGCATGCGCGGAATCATGACGTCTTCGGCTGATGCTGCACTGAGAGGCTTTTACAGACTCAATCCGATACACAATGTGTGTGCAGTTTAGTCCATCAGCATCAGCCCCTCTGCCCGAGCATTTCTAATATCTTCAGTGAGGCTCCAAATAGCATCAGCTGTATAATCATGTGTTTGTGTTTCATCAGCTGAAGAAAGAATGGAGCTCACTGAGGTCCCTGTGGGTCCATCTGCCTGAAAGCTCAGCACACACCTCACTAGCAGGTAGTGCCAGCCCCTTTTGTGTTGACTGACAGATTATCATGAAATAAATGTGTCGCTATGACATGAATGTGTCATTATGAAACACAAATCTCATTATAAAATGAAAAAGGGAATTCTAAAATAATAGTCTTTTGAAAAACACAATTTTGAAATAAAACCTGCTATTATAAAATACAGTCGACAGTAAAAATAACAGCCTCAAAGAAAATTAATTTGAGATGCTATCACACTTATACTATAGGATACTATGTAGTGAATTTTTACAGTAACTCTGTAATGTGCAGTTGAGAGTCGACGACATCCAGCGTACAGTCTAGCAGCTGTATGTTCACAGACAAAAAATTAAGCTTTCAAAGAAAAGAACACCATGAAACATGGAGGAGGCTCAGTTATGTTATGGGGCTGCTTTGCTGCGTCTGGCACGGGAGGCCTTGTATCTGTGCAGGGCCCAGTGAAGGCTCAAGACTATCGAGGCATTCTGGAGTGAAACATACTGCCCAGTGTCAGAAAGCTCTCAGTCTCAGGTCATGAGGCCTCCAACATGATAAAGACCCAAAGCCCACAGTAAAAGCATCCAAGAATGGCTAAGAACAAAACAATGGACTATTCTGAAGTGGCCTTTTATGAGCCCTGATCTGAATCCTATCGAACATCTATGGAAAGAGCTGAAACATGAAGTCTGGAGAAGACTCGCTTCAAACCTGAGACAACTGGAGCAGTTTGCTCAGGAAGAGTGGGACAAACTACCTGTTGATAGCTGCAGAAGTCTCACTGAGAGCTACAGATACTCTAAAGGTTGTGCAACAAAATATTAGTTTAAGGGTCCCATCATTTTTGTCCGTGCCATTTTCATTTGTTTTATCGTTTAAAATATTCTGTTGAATCAAAAATCAAAAGCAAAGTCTGATTTTTATTAAATATGGAATAAACAATGATGGATGCCAATTACTTTGTCAGTTTCAAGTTATTTCAGAGAAAAATGTGGGTTATTCTTTTTTCGTGGAAGGGTACCAACGTCCACGTCTGTAAGTGGAACAGTGGGCGTGCTGCCCATTTTTGCATTTTTTTTTACCATTAGCAACTACACCTTTTGCTGTGTTAAAGGCCAAATACTGCTGTGCATTATAGATAATAACTTGGTCCAACTTTCTGATCAAGGTCTGTTTACTGAACGTTTTCAGAGTGTATAAAGAACAAACAAAATACAAACAACCAACATCAACCCCGCATATCAACCCACCCACCCACCAGACCAACTCCCCTAAGTTAAACCATTCAGCTTACATATTTACCTGAAAAAAGATAAAGTAAATGAAATAAATTAGTAATAAATAAATAAGAAAGATACAGGGATTTACAAGATATTATGGGATTACATTATTTGCTTCCATTTTTTCTACAAATGTCAAGAAAGGCTGCCAAATATCATAAAATTTCAAAACAGACCTATGAAGAGAACATCTTATCTTCTCTAGTTTAATCCAGTGGGAATACACAGGGTGAAGAGGGTCTTTCCATCTAAAAAGGATGAGTCGCCTGGCCAACAAAGTGCAGAAGGCCAGCATGTTGCACTTTTTACTGCTTAGATGCATATCCTGTGGTATAACACCGAATAGGGCAATAAGAGGAGATGGACTGATTTTCTAAAATACTAAAGGAGCCAAAGTACTAGACTGCCAGAAATGATGTAGTCTTGGACATGTCCAAAACATATGTATTAAGTTTGCAGGACCTTGTTTACATCTGTCACATGTGGGATCTAGCTCTGCTCTAATTCTAGACAGCCTAACCTTTTGACCAATGAAGCCGGTGTACTATTTTGAATTGCACAACAGCATGTCGTTGACAAATGGATGATGAATGAATCCTTCTAATCATTTTTTGCCAAATTTTATCTGAGATTTGTTCATTTAAGTCCTCTTCCCATTTAATTTTCAAACGGTCCAAAGTTGCCAAATTATGGCAAGTTTAGAAGGCTATATATCCTACCAATAATCTGCTTTAGATCTTTCCCTAACTTGAAAATAAAATCTAGCAGAGAGATAGAGGGATATAGTGGGAAGCAATCAGAGTGTGAAGCTATAAAATTCCACAGCTGTAAATATCTAAAAAAGTGGGACCTATGGATATGAAATTTATTTACTAGTTGCTCAAAAGATGCGAAATTATTGTCTATATAAAGGTCCTGTAATGAGGTGATCCCACTCTTAAACCAAATACCAAAGGCTCCATCCGACACTGAGGGGATGAACATGTGATTTTTAACTATTAGAGCAAAAAGGGAGAGGCCACGGAGAGCGAAGGACCTTCTAAACTGATTCCAAATTCTTACGGAGTGCACCACAATGGGGTTAACAGTGTAATGAGAAATGGGCTTAGCTAATGGGAATTTGGAGCATAATGAGGCTGATAAGGAGGTGGACCCACAGGATATACTCTCCAAGAATAGCCATTTAGGAGTGCCAGAATTATGTCACTCATCCAACACATTAGCGCTCTAATGTTGGACGCCCAATAATAAAAGAAAAAAATTAGGGAGCGCCAAACCACCCTGGGATCGAGGCTTCTGCAGTATGCATTTACGTATACGTGGGTTTCTTTTGTTCCAAATAAAGGCTGATATGAGCTTGTCTATGGAGTTAAAGAAGAATTTTGTCAAAAATATAGGAAGATTTTGAAACAAATAATGGAGCTTTGGTAGCACATTCATTTTAATGACATTAATCCTTCCACATAAAGAAAGGGGCAGCATATCCCAACGTTTAATATCTTGTTTCAGATCAGCTATCAGAGGAATGAAGTTAGCTTTGTAAAGGTTTATGATTATGTGTAATCCAGATTCCCAGATATTTGAACTTTTTTGTGTTGATTTTAAAAGGGGTTGAATGAAATGAAATATTTCTGGCCGTCATATTGATTGGCATTAGTTCACTTTTTTGAAGATTTATTTGTAGCCAGATATCTTACCAAATTTCTTTAACATATCCAGTAGTCTAGGGAGACTTGATAAAGGGTCTGACAGGAACAATAACAAATTGTCTGCATAAAGTGATACTTTACACTCCTGATCACCTCTACAAATTCCTTTAATATTAATATCCCATCGTATTGCTAACGCTAACGGTTCAATCGCAATCGCGAACAAGAGCGGGGACATTGGACAACCTTGTCTTGTACCTCTTTGCAAGTTAAAATAGGCAGAGAGGTTATTATTGGTACGCACTGCAGCCACTGGGGACGAATAAAGGATTTTGACCCAGGTTACAAACTCTGGACCAAAAAGATAATCCCACTCCACCCGATCGAACGCTTTCTCAGCATCAAGTGATAGTAAAATCTCTGGAATGTCTGGTGGAGTGGGACCATAAAGAATATTTAAAAGGTGGCTGATGTTATAGAATGAGTGCCGGTTCTTCATGAAACCTGTTTGGTCTGCTGATATGATTGAAGGGAGGGAGACCTCAAGACGACGGGCCAGGAGCTTCGCGAGTATCTTTACATCAGTGTTCAAAAGAGATATCGGGCGGTATGAGTTACACTGAAGAGGATTCTTATCTTTTTTTAAGATTAGAGAGATGATAGCTTCATGCATAGTAGGAGGAAGAGAATTTGGGAAAAATGATTCTTTAAAAATGGAGAGAAGAAGAGGGGCAAGTAATTCTGAAAATGTTTTAAAGAACTCAGATGGATAACCATCAGGTCCTGGAGATTTGCCACTTGGCATACTCCTAATGGCCTCTTTAACCTCTTCAATAGAGATATCATTCTCTAGCTTAGCAGCACATTCAGGATCCACTCTAGGGATATCAAGGTTACGAAAAAACATATCTAAAGCAGATTGGTCTTCTGGTGGTTCTGAAGTATATAGGGAAGAGTAGTATTGATGAAAGCACAAATTTATTTTCAAATGATCAATATGTTTTAGACCTTGTTCGTCAATAATTTCAGGTATTATATCGATAGGCAAACCTCTGACGTAGCTGACGTGCTAAAATTTTCCCAGCCTTCTCCCCCTGCTCGTAGTAACCATGCCTGGACTTTAGGATAAGATATTCTGCTTGACGTGTTGAAAGATCAAATTCAGTTTTAAGTGTCAGGCGTTGTTTAAGGATGTCGTCCGAGGGTGAATGTCTATATCTCATGTCTAATTTTAAAATATCTTCTGTCAATTGCCTAAGTCGTTCAGTGTTAACTTTTCTCCACATAGCACTATATGAAATAACCTGCCCCCTTAAGTATGCCTTCAGTGACTCCCATATAGTTGAGGATGACACTCCCGGGGTCTGATTTTGGGTAAGAAAGAATTTTATTTCAGAGTTAATAGAATTTACGAAGGCCTCTTCTGAGAGAAGCAATGGGTTAAGCCTCCATGAGCGATGACCCAGTTCAGCTTGATATGTACATCTCCATGGTCAAGGGGCCATGGTCGGAGATAACTATGGACTGATATTCGCAAGTAACCACCTTTGGTAAAAGTTTTTTATCAATAAAGAAATAATCTATTCGTGAGAATGTCTTATGGACTGAGGAGTAAAAGGAATAGCCCCTAGATGTAGGATTGCGGAAACACCAAACATCAGCAACGTCATATTCCTGGAGGAAAAGTTGAATTACTTGAGCTGCTTTTGACTCAGGCATTGTTTTGGAAAAACTGCGGTCTAAGTTTGAAGAGAGGTACACAGTTTGTGTCCCCAACTAGGATGAGATGATGTGTATCCATATTAGGGATTCAGGAGAAAGCATTGATGAAAAAAGCACTATCATCCCAATTTGGGCGTAAGTATTAGCCAAAATAACTGGGAATCCACAAAATCGACCAACTACAATTACATAGTGTCCCGAAGGATCTGATTCTATGCTGGACATCACAAATGCTATATTTCTACTAATTAAGATAGCTACCCCCCTCGCCTTGGAGCCAAAATTAGAGAAAAATGCTTGCCCTATCCATCTACTTCTGAGTCAGAACTGGTCAGTGGTACGAAGATGTGTCTCCTGGAGGAATGCGATATCAGTTTTAAGATTATTAAGATGTGCAAGTACCTTTCTACGTTTCACAGAATGATTTAAAGACTTGACATTCCAACTTACAAAGTTGACCAGGCACCCTGAACTTGGTCCAACTTTCTTTCAGGAAATTTAGTTACAGGGCCAGTTGTTTTGGAGGCTACATGCAGGCAGCACTCCATCTTAGATTCTTCTACCTGCTAATATTTCAGTGGATTTATTTTTCAGACGTGGAGCAAAGCTGACTGTGTTTGCATGCACATTTGGAGAGTGAGACAAGACATTTATTGGTACAGCTATACACTGTGGGGAGTGATAACTAGAAACCTTATAAATAGATAAATGAAAAGAATATCCTTCTTTACGTACATAACAAGTAAATTACACTCACATTTGAACAAACTGGAGCAGTTTATTAAGACATTCTTTAGGCTCTGAGTGTCAGTACTCCTGGCACTTGTTCATATCGATCTTTCTTTGCGATGCTGAAGAAAAATGGGTCTGACCTTCAGAAAGCGTTAACATTTATTTTAGGCTTATTGCAGAGAAAGCTTTATTTAACAAAAATGTACAAAGGTCTAATGTACAAAATGAATATATCTGTTCCTCAGAAAGAAAGTGCCAAGACTGCTTATTGTATAGAAAATTCAATAATATGCCAATAAATCAAACTTAATTATCAAAAAAAAATAAATAAAAAAAAATCACAGCAGCCCGTGACTATAGATTTTTATTGGGGAAGGACAACATTAACACCACAGCATTAATCAAAATTAAGAGGCTATCACACTTGACTTATTCTGTTAGGCTACCATTAGCCTAACAGCTTTAATACAATACCCCCGACTGCTAAATGCCCCAAACCCAAAAATCAATCCACCAATGACTGTGTAATACCCACAAACCCCAATATAAATATCCGCCTGATTGCTAAAAGCCCCAAATTCAAAATTAAAGACCACCCTCAATGCTAAAACCCCGACACAAAAATCCACCTCACTTTTAATGACCCCAAAACACACCCCTGTCATTGCAGAATGACCCAAACCCAAATATAAACACTCCCCTCACTGCTAAATGCCCCAACCCCAAAAATCGATAGACCCCAAACTGCTAAACAAACAAACTAACATTTCTAAAAACCTTTCTTTGCTTTGTCATTATGGATTATTTTGTGTAGATTTAAGGCCAAAAAGTAAATTTAATCCACTTTAAATTATAGCCATTTCACATCCCGATGATGACAAGGGAGCAAAATTGCCAGTGTTCTCTGGGTGGACAAAATGGCCTGCTCCCTCTCCCCCTATCAAACACAATGACACTAGCTAATCGTGGGTGCCTGTCAGTTCATGTATGCAGGAGAGGGTAGACAGCACTTCCCTCTGAGTGTGTTACAGTGTCTTGTGACAGCATGAGCAGCGGTTTGAAAAGATTCAGTTGGCTGGTTTCATATCTCAGATGAAGTTGGTAGTTGTTGTATGATAGGAGAGAGCTGGCTGGTGGGTGGGAATTAGCAGGTGACCAAAATTGGGGAGAAAAACAAATAAATTATTAAAAAAACATTTATAACACAAAGTGTGCAAAAAAAACTGCAGGGGCTGAATACTTTCTGACGCCACTGTAGAACAGCCTCCTGATGAGGAGAGGGAAATCGGCTTCAGGTCTCTTTCGGATGCTCCACAGATGGCTGTGAACTTTCACTACATGTCGCCTCTATTTCAGCATCAAGCTTTTTTGTGGTGCTCAGATCATCTCTGACTCCCAACTGGGACCTAGATTCACTGAGGCAGCATTGGTGTTACTGTGCATTCTGTGCATGGAATGTCTGTTCCTATATCTGTCTCTTAGAGATGATCAATGCTGAGACATTGAAAACAGAGCTGATGCCTGTCTCCAGCTTCTAAGAGTTCTCAGACATTGCCCACACAAGCATGGGTCCTGCATTATCACTTTTATTTTTCTTTTTGTCTCTGGAGCCAAACTATGAATACTGGGATCAACTATGAATTCTGTGACTCACAACTAAGAATGCTAACACTCAGCCAGTCAGCCTTAAGGCAGAATGGCACAGTTAGCCATGGTGATGGAGTTAGCAATTCCATGACTCGCCACTAATTGCACTAAATCAAGGACAATCACACAGGCGATTAGCACAGAAGGAGAATCAGAGTTTCTACTTGATCAGTAGGCTCCTGTGATGCGGCACAAACCTGAGTAAGTTATATAGTGTTATAATCATGGAAACATGACGGCCCATCACTCAACCACGTTTTGCATTTCGGCATTATGTGCATGGAATTACAAGTGCAATACACTCAACCACAAATCATGAGTCTCCTCACACACCTTCCCTGGCAAGCCAAGGGACATAAATGTGACGCAAGTGTCTCGCAGATTAATCTAGTTCTCATAGCTGACTGAAGAGCTGTTAGCTTGCAAAACTGAGAAAACAGACACAGCTTGGTTAGAAACAAAAGTTAATTAAGTTACTGCATTAAGATAATATGAAGTTAATATGAGATGGTCACCAGCTTTGGAGAGGGTTCGTCTGTAGCTCTGACTGTAGTTACAAGTAAACAGCTTGAAATGCCTGATATGAGGCAAAAAAAAATAAAGGGAATGCCATTACAGAGAGTTTTATAATGTCATATGTTCACCATGTGACTTTGTGTTAAAGGTCTCAACATTGTGCTTATTAGCAGAAATCATGATTAATGTGGAGTTGGACTGACGTACAAGTCACATACATTCAAATTAGCTTGTTTAGATTAAGTTTGTATTGCCTCATATCAGATCATCAGTACCTCATATTAAAGGGGAAATTAGAACTAAAAATGTGACTTGTTTTTCCACACTCAAGAAAATGAGATATCTTTGTAAACAGATCTGTCCCTAGTGTGGACGTTCGCTTAGTACTCTGTCCAAAACAATTTCCTTTAGGGTTTTCCTCCATTTATAGTTACAACAAAGAAGCACAGATGCACATACAGTAAAACTTTTACTTAACTTCAACTTTATTTCTTTATAAACAAGACAAAAGACACCAAACCTTTTATGTTAAACTAGTATACATACGAAACTGAATAGTGATCGACCAATGCCATCAATCAGAGCAGAAACTACAGTTCTTATGAGGCCATGGGAGATGTAAAGAGGAAATAATCCATCAGATGCCAAAGGCTCCATAAAAGTGTTTGCTAACAATACAGTGTTCAACACCTATGGCTTACCAGAAACTATTTAGGTTGGTATTGCAATCTGTTACAGCCATAAGAAAATGACGTGTGCAAATCTCACCATTCAAGACAGATCACCCTATTATTTTTAAATAAAACAATTCTTGTGAAGAAAACCACCGTTAACAAAGTGAAAGAAGACACAAAAGCACAGTGAACCTTTAAATAAAAAACCCCACAAATATCAAACATCAGTATCAACCAGTGAACGTGTGAAGCATTGTTATTCCATCATTACTTAGTGAATTAAAACTGGCCAAACCCATTGTGTGACTGAGCATTTTTACAGAACAAGTTTTTAAAAGTTTCTTTTCAATCAATCATTGGTATTTAATGCAGTGATTTTTTTTCTGGCTTCTCTTCACAACTGATCTGAAATTAAGAGTCAAGCCAATGTAACTTATAATAATAATTATAATATGTTAATCAAATGGGCAAAGGCACATAAAGCCAAAAAAAACCCCAAAAAACCCTCAACTCCATTGAGAAATATTCCAAATACTAACACTGGAATCCCTAACCCTGTTCAAAATAAATAATAAATATATAAAAATAAAAATAAAACCAGGACAGTGCTTACAATGTGTGACATGAGGTTTGAGAAGTTAATCAATAGAGCTTTGCCAGCATGAATGAGATTATGCAACAAATATAAAATAAAATTTGCTGAACCGAACTTGCTGAACAATTTACAGAAGCCTCAAGAACAGTCGCCTCCCTTGAGATCAAAAAGCATTTGGAGAACGAGGGAGGTGCAAACATTAAAATAAGCAACATAGATGAAACAAAAACCTTTGTGATTTTAAAAGTGTCTTTTTTTTTTTTTTAAAGGTTTGGTATGACAAAGGCAGAGCAAGGACAATTACAAATAAACTGACAAAAACATTTGTGTAAATTGTATTCAGTCACACACACAGACACACACACGCACACACAGTATGCAGCCTTCTATTGGAAGTTTGACCACATAACCATGATTTGCCATCACACTGACATGTCACCCAGAGTGGGACGTTTGTTCCCAAAAACACAAAGTCACACCAGAGGTAGAATGCTGAACATGCTTTCCCACAATTGGATGTCATTTCCATGAAGACATCAGCCTCGGTTTCCATGGGTGCTGGTCCTAAATAAGCCATGTAGGGATGATGGTCAAAAAGGGTAAGTGGGAAAATACACTGTCTACTGAGCAACTATGATGTTTTTTTAAATTTACGCAATCTTTTTTAATTTATCCATCTACTAAATTTAATTTAATCATTTGATGTTCAAGTCAAGTATCAAGCCTCTCAGCTTAAGTCGGAGTCAAGTCATGTACTTTAGGTAACACTAAAACTGTTAGATTTAGACATTTTATTGCACATAACTAAACGCTGCTATATTATTATTAGGGAAAGCATTGCCCAGGGTGTACAGGGTACAGCCTCTCCTGATTAAATGTCAAAAACAATATGCACTATACTTTAGGTAGCAAAATAAAACACCTGCATTCTACTGAAAGCATAAAAACAATCACATAATTTGCCGGATATGAAGGTAGACAGCCAAGACACATACAGTACTGTGCAAAAGTCTGTATACTACAGAAATGCTTCAAAAATAATGAACTTAAACGCTTCTACATTAAAAAATAATATAAAGAACAGTAAACAGTAATAAACTAAACAAACTCAATATCTGGTGATTACCTTGATTAACCCTGATTAGACTAGACAAAGTTTATTATTAATATCAGTATCAGGTCTTACTGCTTGAGTCAACAATTTAAAAAATATACTAGCAACAGTTTCAAACATTTGTGTGGTCAATGGTCATCTTTTTAGTTTTACTGTGGGCCTAGATAATCTTAACCGCTAATCATTTCTACTTGGAGTAGCAATTTTCAATGGTTAAATTTCATAAATAATTGTAATTTTTAGGTACTTTTCATTAATCAAACACACACACAAAGGCAGACAGGTATAAATGTGGAAAATACACTCAGTGTCCACTTTATTAGGAACACCTGTACACCTGCTCATTTAGGCAGTTATCCAATCAGCCAAACATGTAGCAGCAGCACAGTGCATAAAATCATGCAGATACACGTCAAGAGCTTCAGTTCATGTTCAGAATGGTACAAAAAACAAAAAACATTGGGTGAGAGACAGTTCTGTGGATGGAAACGCCTTGTTGATAAGAGAGGTCAGAGGAAAATGGCCAGATTGGTTCAAGCTGCCAGGAAGGCTATAGTAACAAAAAAAAAAAATCACTCATTACAACTGTGGTGAGAAGAAAAGCATCTCAGCATGAACAAAACATTGAACCTTTAGGTGGATGAGCTACAACAGCAGAAGACCACATCAGGTTCCACTCCTGTCAGCCAAGAACAGGAATCTGAGGCTATCATGGGCACAGACTCACTGAAACTGGACAGTTGAAGATTAGGAAGAAAAAATTACCTGGACTTTGTCCAGCCTTCAGCTGTCCAGTTTGTGAGAGTCTGTGCCCATGATAGCCTCAGATTCCTGTTCTTGGCTGACAGGAGAGGAGCCTGATGTGGTCTTCTGCTGTTGCAGCTTATCCACCTCGAGGTTTGATGTGTGTGTTCTGAGATGCTTTTCTGCTCACTAACATTGTAAAAAGTGATTATTTGATTTACTATAGACTTCCTGTCAGCTCAGCCCAGTCTGCTCATTCTCCTCTGATCTCTCTCAACAAGGTGTTTCAGCCTGCAGACCCTCTGCTCACAGGATGTTTTTTGTTTTTTATACCATTCTGTAAAACTCTAGAGACTGTTGTGTGAGAAAATCCCATGAGATCAGCAGTTTCTGGAAAACTCAAACCAGCCTATCTGGTACTAACAACCATGCCACGGTTAAAGTCACAGAGATCACACTTTTTCCCCCATTCTGATGTTTGATGTGAACATTAACTGAAGCTCTTGACCTGCATCTGTAGGATTTTATGCATTGTGCTGCTGCCACATGATTGGCTGATTGGATAACTGCCTAAATGAGCAGGTGTACAGGTGTCCCTATTAAAATGGATAGTGAGTCTAAGTGCTATTCTTCCTGCTTCCAAGCAACAGAAGTCTTATCTGCAATGGGCTGGTGTGGCTGGAGGCTTTCATTCCAACCAAGCAGGAGCCACACCTGATTCCACTTCAGCTGATCTTAGCCTTCAATTGACTAATAGGTATGGCTCCTACTGGGCAGGAATGAAAGCCTCCAGCCACACTGGCCCATGGTGGACAAGACTGAAGATTCCTATCTTGCAGTATGAAATACTAGAAAAAGCCATTAATGAAGAGAAGTGAGTTCTTACCAGAAAGACAGTCCACATCTAAAACGGACTACAGCAGTGTCAGCAACGTCTGGACTCCACAGTCCACGAAATTCTAAAATGCACAGGCATGCAAATTAGTGTATTGCTGTATAATCCTTATAAAACTTAGGCTCATGGAATAGCCTGCAATATCTTCTAATGGTTTAAAATAATGTCTTTGATAATGAACTATTGGGGTTCTTTTACTCGATTGTGTACCCAGGATTGATTCCAGGCTTGTTTGGGGGAAGGGCATCATCATTACACAGAAAATTCTTCCCACACAGCAAATCAATTGCACAATTTTATACAATCACTCTTGCTGTACATATGAAAACATTATCTTGTTACTCCTATAATATTTATTTTATATAATTATTTTGTGTTTTACTTTTTCGACATTCTGCAATTATTTGGATCAAAAGCCCTTTAGCTGGAAGAAAGTTATTAGTTTCATTTGAATGCCTTCATTATTTCATTATTTCAGAAACTGACCTGATTCATAAACCGTGTCCTCTGGTCACCACACCACTGTGGCAGGGAATACTGGCACAAAAAATAAAGCAGAAAAGTCAACTTCTACACTGTAAATTTGTACTAAAGATTTTCTTTTCTCCATGTTTTATAGATTAGGGCTTGTACTAGTACAGAGATCTCCACAGTCTAAATACTCAAAATACCTGTGGCAGCAATGTGTTCCACTATATACATAATTAAAAAAAAATAATAATAATCATTGCCAAGAACATGCTGTCAAAGAAGCATCTGAAGTGGTGCAAATCTCTAGCCCACTGTGATAGAATAATTTAACTAGAATTAAAAAAAAAAATAAAATAAAAAAATTTATTATTCTGCTCTAAATGTTACACTGGCAATCCACTGAGAAAAGATCCCGTTTAGAGGACAAAGACTCACCCTCAAGATCTAATGATTAGTAGTGCTAGTGTTGTGAAAAACTTAATAAATCACAGAATTATAGAAATGTGCATATGCACAGTTTACACACAAAACTATGCGTACCCACAGTTGATAAATAAGACCCCAGGTGTTTAAAAACATTTGCCTGCCACTGTAATGTGCAGTCTTAGACAGCCTACATTTTTATATAAAGTTCTCCAAGACTTGGAGCAGCCTACCATCCTTAGAAAACTGCACGACAGCATGCCTAATTTGCAAAGTCAAATTATAATTTAATGTTGGCTGTTTTATTTTATTATTTTTTATAATTATTATTTTTAATTATTTCTCAATATGGAATTATTAAATCCATTATTAGCAAAGGAATGTTCACTTTACAGAATTTCTTCAGATGTGCCTAAGACCTTTATCCAGTATGAAAACTACAGATGTGGATTACTATTATCACGTCTTGCCCCAAGTTACTCTGAGTACTGAATAAATTAGTTGACAAATACTGGTAGTTTATCTAAATTTGTGCCATTAACCCACTCCAGATTTTAGTTTGTGCTAGCAATACATAACATTCCTTCATCTCCATTCAAAACACTGTTATAGGTTATCACACACGTTACAATGGAATATGCTGAATGTTACTGCTTAGTGATTAATATTTCAGAAACACGGTCAGCTAGAGAACAGCTGCGTACATGTTGTGCTGATGGTGACTGCATACCGGGTAGGCGTAGGCTGTCTGTGCATAATTCATAGGCATCTGAGGGATCATTACTCCCGGAAAACTTGGGTAAGAATATGGCTAGAGAGAGAAAAAAAAGACATCATAGGTACTGCTTGCCTCTTTTTTCCTAGCAAATACTACATGATTTAAAACCTATATACAATAACCTCAAGGAAATGATTTTTTTCTAAAATGTTGAACTTTGCTTATTGAAATAATACATCAGTTATGTATTGTACATCATATGTATTGTGTACAGTTAAGGCTCATGTTTAAAGCAGTATGAAGAATACGAGTATCACATTAAAATTTACCTGCAGGTACTGTGCACCTCCACTGAGCACAGTGGGTGTAACCAGGCTGGGAGGGCAGCAGGTACAGTACACACAGGGGGAGGGGCTTACCCATTGTGATGGACCAATCAAAGGTGACTGGACAGAACCTGTATTATGAGAACATTTACTAATTAGACAAAGCTTCATCAGGACTACAGTATGAGCATTTTACTCGATTAGAAGTTGTGTTTTCCATTAACCTCGTATGAAGACACACAAGAAACTGAATACACAAGTGGCAAGCAACAACATGCCTTATTTATCAAGCTGCATACTAATGGATTTCTGTGTACATCATTCATATGAGTGTTTACACAAAAAGATTTACTAACTAATAAAACTTAACTGATCAGCCACGAATCTGATGAGTTGACCTGATCTGATGAGTTACTACATTTTTATATACGGATTATGCTGTCAAGTTTAAATCGCTTATTATTACAAATACACATATACAGGCCAGTGTGTATGGCATTATCTACAGTCAGGTCCGGAAGTATTTGGACAATGACGGAGTTTTTATGATTTTGCCTTTATACACCACAATGGATTTAAAATAAAACAATCAAGATGTGATTGAAGTGTAGACTTTCAGCTTTATTTTAAGAGGTTCCACAAAAATATGGCATTTACCATTTAGGAATTACAGCCATTTTCAACAAAGTACCTCTATTTTCAGGGGCTCAAAGGTATTTGGACAATTGACTGACAAGACGTTGATTGACCAGGTGCGGTCCATTCCCTCGCTACTTCAAGACAAATGAAGCAGATAAAAGGTCTGGAGTTGATATCAGGTATTGAGTTGGCATTTGGCAGCTGTTCGACTGGAGCTACCGATATGAAGTCCAAGGAGATCTCAATGCAAGTGAAGGAGGCCATCATTAGGCTGAAAAAACAACATAAATCTATAAGAGAGATAGAAAAAACCTTAGGTGTGGCCAAATCAACAGTTGGGTACATTCTTGAAAAGAAAGAAAGCACTGGTAAGCTCAACAACATCGAAAGGCCTGGAAGACCACAGAAGACAACTAAAGTGGATGATCGCAGAATCCTTTCCTTGGTGAAGAAAAACCCCTTCACAACATCAACAGAAGTCAAGAATACTCTGGAGAAGGTAGGCGTATCATTGTCAAAGTCTACAATCAAGAAACGCCTTCATGAATGTAAATACAGAGGGTTTACAACAAGGTGCAAACCACTGGCAACATTCAAGAACAGGAAAGCCAGATTAGACTTTGCCAGAAAACATCTAAAAAAGCCTCCCATGTTCTGGAATAAGATTCTTTGGACTAATGAAACCAAGATTAACTTGGAGAGAAAAGTATGGCGAAAGAAAGGAACAGCTCATGATCCAAAGTATACCACATCATGTGTCAAACATGGTGGAGGCAGTGTTATGGCATGGGCATGTATGGCTGCCAATGGAACAGCTCACTGGTGTTTATTGATGATGTGACTGCTGACAGAAGTAGCAAGATGAATTCTGAGGTGTATAGGGCTATACTCTCTGCTCACATTCAGCCAAACGCTACAAAACTGATAGGATGCCGCTTCACAGTGCAGGTGGATAATGACCCTAAACATACTGCA
>CM040482.1:14207733-14222117 GCA_022758105.1 Pangasianodon gigas
TCTTCAATGGCCAAGTCAGTCGCCTGATCTCAACCCAATAGAGCTGCTTTTCACTTACTGAAGACAAGACTGAAGGCAGAAAGACCCACAAACAAGCAGCAACTGAAGGTGGCTGCAGTGAAGGCCTGGCAAAGCATCTCCAGGGAGGAAACTCAGAATTTGAGTTTTGAGAACATGGGCTCCAGACTTCAGGCAGTCAGTGACTGCAAAGGATTTTCATCCAAGTATTAAAATTATGGTTATATTTACAATTATGTCACTTTGTCCAAATACCTTTGAGCCCCTGAAAATGGAGGCACTTTGTTGAAAATGGCTGTAATTCCTAAATGGTAAATGCCATATTTTTGTGGAACCTCTTAAAATAAAGCTGAAAGTCTACACTTCCATCACATCTTGATTGTTTTATTTCAAATCCATTGTGGTGGTGTATAAAGGCAAAATCACAAAAACTGTCATTGTCCAAATACTTCCGGACCTGACTGTATGTGTGTGTGTTTTATTTCAAATCCATTGTGGTGGTGTATAAAGGCAAAATCACAAAAACTGTCATTGTCCAAATACTTCCGGACCTGACTGTATGTGTGTGTGTATATATATATATGTCATGTTAAAGAGAAATCTGATTTAGAGGTAATGGAGACAGCAAAAGCTGGATACAAAGTTCCAGAACGCAATACTATAAGACACTGCACTGAATTACAGCAGACTCTGCCTGGCTAGTCAGCAGTCTACGAGATTTCACGTATGATGGCTTTGATCGAGTATGAAACTTAAAGCTCTGGAATCTGATCTGTTTAAGCAGCGTATACAGATAAGGACATGAGAGAGCTGAACAGACTAAAGGATTGAAGGCAGAAATGCAGAATGGCTATTTGCAGCTTGCACCAATGGCACTGAAGGCAATGCAGGAAACCGTTAGGCAACGTTTAAAAAAAAAAAACAAAAAAAAGACAAATATGTTTAATTAAAGAAGTTCAAACCGAGCCGCGCAACAGAAAAGCATTCATGCGTGGCCCTTCAAATGCATTTAGATGTGAAGTAATTTTCTGGATCTGTAACCAAAAATAATCCAACTGCTAAATCATACACCAGCCTCATCTGTCAAAATGGACATGAGAATTAAAATAAGTTTAAAAAAAGAAAAAAGTTCTTTTTTGAGTAGCTACCCTAAACACATCAAAACAAGGACAAACCTTGGAAACCTGACTCACGAGAACTCCGCTCCTTCATGATGGCAGGGCCCAGTTTGAGTTTCTTTCCTTTAAAAGTGACCTGTTGCTGGGAATAAGAGATATGCAGTTACACATTAGTGTTGCAAGACCAAGTCAACACCGACCCAACTCAAATAAGCAACTATAAGCAAACACATTATGTTTCTCATTATGTTTCAGATTATTTTTATGACTCCTATGGATTACTATTATTATTATTGTAATGTTTAATGGTGACCTCCTTACTTCAACGATAGTCTGGATGTCGACATCCTCGCTGAAGTAAACAAAACCATAACTAGAGGGGGAAAAAAAACAGCATCAGCAACAGTTGAGTTTCCCCTCTCTCTCTCTCTTTATGGATATTTTGAGTTTACCCACAAGAAAATATTTTATAAATATAAGTAAAGATTAAAAACAAACCAAAAAAATACAAAAAAAAACAATCAATGGACTGTATTATGAATATCAGCTTTTTACTGTTTTTGCAGTAACAAAGGAAATTTGAAGTTTTCAAAACTCAACTCTATACTCACAACTCAGTTCATTTTTGTGAGACATCACTGAAAAAACAGGTTAGTACAACTGCAAGCAACTGAGTTAGCTTGTGGTTTCCTGACCTTAAAAGTGAATCAGCATTTCTGCTTAGGTTTGGAACAGCAACATCTTACAAAATAGCTGACTTTAAAGAGGACGTGTGTGCCAACATGCAAAATGCTTCACCTCTGTGAATTTGGTCCCTCATATAAAAAAAAAAAGAAATTCAATAAAATATTTGCCTCGCATTTGTTTTTGCTCTGTTTGTACTGGATAATTACAGTTTGTGCCAGTTTGGTTTTTTGATATTGTGTGAATGAAATAAATCCCATTCCCTCTACATGTAGATTTCACAGTCCTTGACTCAGATCTAAGTTCACTTTCACATGCTGCTAAAAAAAAAGATTAGATCATTATATAAATACTTTAAAACACTTTGTGTATCGCATCCTGTATTTATTTTTTTGTCAGCACGATTATCCAGAGCACATCACATTTCTGCACTCCAGCTGTTCTCCAGCTCAGGTTTGCTCCTCACAGGTCAAGTTTAGCAGCCCGCAAAAACATCTACAAAAAAAAAAAAAAAAAAAATTGCACACAAACCAAAATACATGACATGTTCGGTTCTCTTCCTCTAGCTGGGTCAGTTAAGGGTGGAACCTATTATAAAGCCAGTAAAGCACGGGTTCCCAAATGTGGGGTCGCCTGATTTACAAATGGGGTTGCAAAAGAAACTCTCAACCTTCTCTTCTGTTTTTTTCGTTTATTTTACAAATTAATATTAGAAATCCTGCTCTATGAAGAACTTCTTTTGTATTTTGAAACATTAATGGGAATCACATTCAATCCAACCACGTTTAAAGGAAGCGTGCACATGCTATTTTGCTTTTTTCCCCTGACACGCTGCATTAAAGTAGGAATTCTGTGATAGAAAGACAGATTTCCCCGTCCAGCTACTGCTAAACAGACCACTGCTGTGTCTCATATCGCATACTTTTTTATTATTCTAGACCATTACTGAGCACTAACAATAACTGGGTTTTCTATTACAATGTGCTTGAATTTTAAAAACCTCTCTTGTAGCCTTCAAACCTACTGAAAGTCTGTTTTGATACCCGTCTTCTGGATTTTCTAGATTAGTAAATACTACTAGGTCAGAGTTTCCGATTTGAGACACAGCTCATGACACAGTGGAAAGCACAATCACAACGATGGTGGAAAGTTTTAGAGAGACACAGAGCTCATCAGCCTGATAACTCTCAGCATGCATGTAATCGATAAAACATTTTACAGTTCCACTTGAAAACCTGATGGACAGGGTGTTTTGGCTCTGACATTCCAACTATAGTGGATGTGGCTTTTTAATCCTCAACATAAGAGACACAGGCAAATGTGTGGATTATGCTGCTCGCACTGCCGCTGCTTCTCCACTTGCACACAATGTCATGTCAATTATAAACCAGGCTCCTCTGCGTCGCGTCGGGGTGTATCACGCCACCCTGCCGTGGATTAGTTCCCTACAACACACTGATCGTGTTTTACTCTTTATGTATTGTTCGAAGCTGGATTTAACAGCAGAAATAAGATTCTTCAAACACACCACCTGACTTTTTGAAAAGCTTTGTCAAGACATGTAATTTCACCAGTGCAAGGAATATTTCTTTACTCATTTATGGTACAAGTTACTGACACAATAAAATCAAATGTTACAGTTGCAATAAACTCTTAATCTGGAATTTATTAAAAAAAAAAAAAAAAAAAAAGGCTGGTTAAGGTTTCGGGTCGCAAAAAATTCAAGTACATTTGGGGTCGTTTCTTTGGGAAGTTTACCAAGTGCTCTGTGTGTGTCCTGCAGTCTAATTATAAAAATGTAAATGACCACCAGGACAACACAATGGCATTCATAATTTTGTTAACTTCAGTTCCTCTTTAAAAAAAAAACATACCATTATTCAATAACCCACTGTGAGCTTATTATCTCAGTTATGTTTGAAGGCTTGACTGCAACCTAACAATTTGTTTCCATTTACTTTCTGATAAATAGCAAGACAAAGAATCAGCTATTGCACACATTCAAATGCTATTTAAGTTAATCACTTGTAACCTTTACAATATTGCACAATATTTATTGAAGAAAATATTAGAACAATAGTCGAATGAGAAGTACAGGGACGGATCATGTTAAAAGAACAGAAAACCATCAATCCAGATGCAAAAGAAAAGGTTGGCTACAAACACAAGAGATAAAACCGACAACCTTATTACTTATTGTGTATGTATTACCATAAATTGCAAAAAAGCAACAAGTTTCTAGGCTGTACAACAATCAGTGTGGCGCTGCACTTGGAGCTGTGGATGTCAAAATATCTCAATGACATGGCAAGTACGTCTATTTATTATTGTGTCGTACACTTTATTTGGACAGGACTAACACTAACGACAAACTAAGAAAGGTGAAATTTGAAAATAAAAATCCATCAGAATTTCAGAAATGCCAAACTAGAATCTAGAAAGGAGAATGGTAGAGCAAGCAGGTGCACAGAGGAGCACAAGGACTCCAAAACTGATCAGAAGATACAGCAGCTCTCCAGGAGTTGGAAGTATTTCAGATGCTTGTTTACCTGAAAGATACAAAAGAGGTAAATAACACAATGTGACCACAATAAACACAGTAGGTACTGATGTCTGAATGAGGCCTGAATAACTGCTGCCAAGCTTCATTACTTTCTATATTTGAGCTCAATACCAATGTTTGGTTAATCTTATGGCTATGGATGAACTAAAGGCCTGAAGAAAATGTAGCTAAGAGGCTAAACATTCACTGCATATCTAACTTAATTTTGTTGGAATGACTGTTCTCCTAGTTTGCCAGCACGTAATAAATGTATCCATCCATCAGTGAACTTCAAATGAGCTTTGAGTGACTTTTTCTTTAATCCTTGCAACTCAAGCCTCACAAAATAAAACATGGGAACACGGTCATTGAAGTACAACTCTACGTGAACAATCCCCTAATCACAACCTGTGTGTCCCCCAACATCCCCACAAATGCCTCAGCACCACCATATTACATACAGGTGTGTCTCTAGAACACTAAAACAGGCATCTCATGACTTGTTTACACTTCACTGGAACCTATTTTAGTTAAACTGACTTTTAGTTAAAGCAGTACAGGAAGTATTCAAGTGTGGGTTTTGCATTTTGAATCTGTTGCTGTTAAATCTCAAAATAAAGACCAAAGAGCTGTCACTGCCAGTGAAGTAAGCCATTAGGCTGAAAAATCAAACAAACCCATCAGAGAGATAGCAAAAACAGGTGTGGTCTAAGCAATTATTTGGCACATTCTAAAAAAGAAAGAACAGAATGGTGAGTTCAGAAACACCAAAAAGCCCGAAAGACCATGGAAAACAACTGTGGTGGATAACAAACATTCTTTCCCTGATGAAGAAAAACCACTTCACAACAGTTGGCCAGATCAAGAACACCCTCCAGGAGGTAGGTATATCTGTGTCAAAGTCAACAATCAAGAGAAGGGTAAAACCAGAGTAAATACAGAGGTTTTACCACAAGATGTACACCACTGGTAAGCCTCAACAACAGAAAGACCAGATTAGAGTTTGCCAAAACCAAAAAAAAAAAAAAAAAGCCCATACAGTTCTGGAACATCCCATGGACAGATATCACCAGAATGATGGTGCATCACTTATAAAAAGTGCTGGATTTCCTACACCATTCACCCAATTTGGTAAAAACCCTTAAATTAAAGCTGAAAGTCTTTAAGTTCATATTCATTATTTAATTTCAACTGACTTGACTATATATAGTCAATTTATGTCAATGCTAGCTTGCTATTCTCCTTCGAAAGTATTGGAATGGCAAGGCCAATTCTTTTGTCTTTGCCATACGCTGAAGACAATTTGCTTTGAGATCAAAAGATAGATGATAGATCAGAATTTCAGTTTTCGAAGTATTGGCACAGATAGCCTTAACACTTAATATTTGATTGCATACCTTTAGAATTTTCTATATCTGCATAAATGACCTAAAACATCAGATTTTCACACAAGTCCTCAATGTAGACAAAGAGAACCCAATTAAACAAATGAGACAAAAATATTTTCCTTATTTAGTGCAGAAGATTATCCAATATTACAGATGTGAGTCACAAAAGTATGTGAACCTCTAGGATTGGCAGTTAATTTGAAGATGAAATTAGTCAGGTGTTTTCAATCAATGGGATGACAATCAGGTGTGTGTGCGCGCCCCGTTTTATTTAGAGAACAGGGACCTATCAAAATCTGATCTACACAACACATGCTTGTGGAAGTGAGGACCTCAGAAAAAGAGTTGTTTAGAAAAACCATTAAAAATTAGAAAAACCAGGTAGCAAAACCATCTCTAAAGTGTTTGGACACCACCAAACCACAGTCAGACAGATTCTGTACAAATAGAGGAAATTCAAGACCATTGTTATCCTCCCCAGGAGTGGTCAACCAACAAAGATCACTCCAAGAGCAAGACATGTAATAGTCCACGAGGCCACAAAGGAACCCACCAGGGTAACTTCTGAGCAACTAAAGGCCACTCTCACACTGGTTAATGTTCATGACTCCACCATCAGGAGAACACTGAAGTGCATGGCAGGGTTGCAAGGAGAAAGCCACTGCTCTCCAAAAAGAACACCGCTGCCTGTCTGCAGTTTGCTAAAGATCATGTGGACAAGCCAGAAGGCTACTGAAAAATGTTTTGTGGATAGATGAGACCAAAATAGAACTTTTTGGTTTAAATGAGAAGCGTTATGTTTGGAGAAAGGAAAACATTGCATTGCAGCATAAGAACCTTATCCCATCTGTTGAAATGTGGTGGTAGTATCATTGTTTGGGCATGGTTTGCTGCACTGGGGCCAGGATGGCTTGCCATCATTGATGGAACAATGAATTCTGAATTATACCAGCGAATTTTAAAGGAAAATGTCAGGAATGTCCGTGAACTGAACCTGAAGAGAAAGTGGGTCATGCAGCAAAACAACAATCCCAAAGCACACAAGTCGTTCTATGAAAGAATGGTTAAAGAAGAATAAAGTTAATGTTTTGGAAAGGCCAAGTCAAAGTCCTGATTTTAATCAGCATTCCCAAAGCGAAAGGAAGACAAAATTTCTCTAAAATATCTTAAAGCTGGGCCAGTCACTTTGGAGCCAAGTTCACATGCATCTGCTTAAACAGACACACGTACTGCATATACAGAGGAGCTGCAACACCTTGAACCTGTACACAGTCCTGTCCATGCACCAGAACCCGCTATGCAAAGCCAACCAATACAGCTGCAGGCTCAAGCACCCAGCACCTCAAGCACCCAGGTACCAAGGCCTCAGAAAGTACCTGAAGTGAACCCTACACCTTTACAAGACACAATGTTGTACAGTATTCTACAGAAGCAAAACGATATCACAGCCACTTTTGTCAAACGGACGCTTTTGCTCTCTTTGCCTCCTAAGGAAGTCAAAGTTATTGACGGAGACCCGTTAGAATTCAGAGCATTCATTAGAACATTTGAGGACACTGCTGAGTGTAAAACTGACAATGCTCAAGACAGGCTGTGTTTTGTGGAACAGTTTACCAGGGGCAGCCTAAAGAATTGGTTAAGACTTGCCTTCACATGGACCCTGTCAGGGGATATCATGGAGCCAAAACTCTCCTCAAAGATCATTTTGGCAATGAATTTAAAATCTCTAATGCATACATAGAGAAGTCCCTGTCATGGCCAGAGGATCCAAAGGCTCTACAAGTATTTGCTCTCTACCTTAGAGGGTGTTGTAATTTATGGAGGAGAGGCTTTCATGGAGGAACTTGATCTTGCTTCTAATCTTAGAGCCCTGACAGTTAATTTGCCCTACAAACTCAGAAAAAGAAGGCAAATTGAAGTTTCTGAGCTCCATGAGAAAGGGAACAAAAAAGTGAGCTTCTGTGACCTAGTCAAGTTCATTGAGAAACAAGATATTAACCGACCCAGTGTTTGGCAATATAATTGATTAGACTAGCCGAAACACAGCGCCCTGAGAGTTTAAAAAGAAAACTCAAAAGAAATCCTGTTCACGAGGAATATAACAACTTTCTTTCTGAAGTTGTTAATAAGTGATTTGCTGAAACAGTGCCTAAGGAACAACTAAAAGGAAAAGAAGGTAATATTTGGTACATACCCCACCATAGGGTATACCATCCAAAGAAGGAAAAAATTAAGAGTAGTTTTCAATTCAGAGCTGCTTCAAGGTCTAGATCTCACAAATAGACTCACAACAGTGCTCATGAAATTCCGCCAGGATCCAATAATAGGTGGCATCGAAGCAATGTTCCACCAAGTACAGATGGCAGAGTTGACTTCTTAAGATTTCTGTGGTGGCCAGGAGGTGATGTAAGTCTTACTCCATTAGACTAAGGTATGACACTTTTGGAGCTGTATCCTCACCCAGCTGTGCAACTTATGCACTCAGAAAAACAGCTGAGGACAGTAGGCAATACCTCAGGCCCAAGGTAACTGACGAACTTGTCTAATGTTGATGATTGTCTGAATACTGTAGCCATAGAAGAGAAAGCAATATCGCTTATCTAGGAAGTAACAGCTGCTTGTGAAAGAGGAGGATTCCACCTATCCAAATGGGTAACCAACAGACATTTGGTTCTATCTAATGTCACAAGCAAGCCACATACAAGAAGAGGTATACTGTCTGCTGTAAGTTCAGATTATTCCTCACTCCCTTTATCTTGCCTGCTAAGCTGCTATTACAAGAACTGTGCAGAATGAATGTAGGATGGGATGAAGAGATACCACAGTCATTAAATGATAAATGGATGGAATGGAAAAATGATCAAGCAAATAAACTTCCAAGTCAGCAGATGTATAAAACCCAAGAACTCTGACTCCTATGTCATGGTCCAAATATCCTATGGAGAACAGACCTGGATTGGCCACTAGCCCACATACTCAGATTAGGAGAGCAACAGATGGCTGATTTACCTCAGGGAACATTGGTTCCAGACTTGCCCCCTTTCACAAGTTTCACTGCACTATGACGCCCACAATAGACCTTTCCACTAAGATTCCACCACTCACAGACATATAGAACTCACTCTTGTATTGACTATTTTTTAGTTTTGGCTGAGCTCCTGCCTAAAATTAATGGATGCTGGTATGATAGTATTGTAATTAGTGATCAAGCAGCTTATCTTTAATTTTACATATAGATGAATATGTATATAGTTCTCCAAGATGGAGGTTTTCAACTGAACTTCTCAAAGATCCAGATTTCATTAAATTTGCAATCTTATTATGATCAAGGTGAAAAACGAGAAAAACTATTGGCGTGGCAAAAACACAGTCTGACAGAACAATCAATAGTATATTAACTTCGGCACAAGATACAAGTTCGGACCCTTTAGTAATTAATGAATCTTTTGTGAATTTTATAAAATGTTGTACAGATTGGAATGCAGCACACACGACCAGAATTCATTTTTGGACCAATTACATTTTCAAAGCTTGTCAAACTGGGAGAAACAGGAGTTGTAATGTCAGGTGAGAACAGAAAAGCTATCTGAAGCTATTCAGAATATGAGCAGTGAGAAAGCGCTGGGGCTTGAGGGCTTTCCAATCGAATTTTATAAATCATTCAAAGAAAAGCTGTTGACACCGATTTTAGCCATGTATGAAGAAGCATATAAGGAAGAAATACTTCCAACTTCGTTGAGACTGGCGATGATAACTTTAATTTTAAAGCTAGGTAAACCCTTAATGGAGTGTTCTTCCTTTAGACCCATTAGCTAGCATAAATGTTACAAAAATTTTGGCAGTATCATTTTTATATCTTTTTCAGTCTCTCCTGTTAACATTAACAGACGCCTTTTTTTTTTTGATAAACGTAATCATTTACTGAGTAAACCTATATGGAATAATAAAAAGGTCAGACTTACACTCAAGTTATTATAATTACCTTATGAAAGAGGTGGGCTCCAATGCCTAATCTGGAATGGTACTACTGGGCTACACAACTGAGATCAGCTATGTTTTATTTCTCTATAGCAGCTCCCCCAGCCTGGAGTAATATTGAACAGTTAGCTGCTCTAAACTTTACCTATACTCAACAAATGTTAAAACATTATGTAAACAGATTAAAAGTTCTTTTCTTAAAAACACCATTTTTAGTTTGGTACAGTGCACATCTGCATATTGGAGATTCTCCCATGCTATCTCAGTTTTCCCCTATATGGGGTAATAAACAATCTATACCTGAAAGGACAGATGGGGGCTTTAAGGAATGGTTTGAAAGGGGTATAGAGAAAATCTCAGATCTGTATGCTGATGGTAATTACTAACGTTTGCATTTGTGTAAGAGGTACAATATCCCAAAAAAATACTTTCAAATATTTGCAGCTGAAACATTATCATCAGTTCACAAACAACGCATTTGCCCTCACTGTCCAAAATTGAGAAAATTACCATTAGCCATATGACCAACAGAGGTCAAGTGTCAGCATTGTATGACGCCTGTTATAAAGCTTAAAAGAAAGAAAACTAGACGAATGGAAGGTGGACATGAATGAGGACATAGATGTAGCAGATTGGGAGATGGCCTGCTTTAAAGCACAGTCACTAAATACCAAAGTCAGGTTACTACACTACAAATGGTTAATGAGAACTTACTTTACTCCAGTGAGACTGAACCGGATTGCCCCTGATATCCCAAATATTTGTGTTAAATGTGTGGAAGCAAAAGGTACGTTAATCCATTGTCTATGGGAATGTCCAAAGATACAGTACTTTTGGAAGTGGGTTGTTACATGCATAACTCATGTAACTAGTAAAGAAATACCTTTTCAATCAAAATTGTGTGTACATAGAATTTATCTAGAGGATTATGTGGTTACTTTGCAGCAGTCGTTGCTTATTGACTTTGGGCTTCTTCAAGCATGAAGGATAACTGCATTTCTCTGGAAAAAACTGGAATCACCTTCTATAACAATGTGGACAAATTAACTGACAGCTAGTCTTGAGAAACTGACATCTTGTGAAAGGCAAAGAAAGATATTTTTCACTTTTATGAAATCCCTACATAGAATTTTTGAAAGGACAAATTACACAGTGAATGGACAAGATGGCCCACTTTATTACTTACTTTTTATTTACAAAAATTTTTTATTATAGGTTATTGTGTGTAGACTGATGGCCAGAAAGTCAATTTAATCCATTTTAAATAAAAATCTGTAACAGTGCGCAAAAACTGAATGTATCTGAACACTTCGCTTGCCCATTTTTTTGAAGGGTGTCAATATTTCTGGAGTTCACTGCACGTGTTTATATTATATATAATTTATATTTGTATTTATATTTGTCTTAGAAAACAATTTCTTTTTTCACTGAAGCATAAAGCAATATCACTTAGGGATAACGTTGCAGCACTCTCGCCTGTCACTGGGTATAATGAATCCGCACATACACAAAATGGTGCCAAAATGGTGCCACCATAACAAAAAATTATTGTAGTACATTATACCTTTTGTCAGATCAAAGAAATGTTTTCTATAGATTTTGCTGTGTTGAATCTGGATCCTGATTTTTAAATGTAGATGAGTGCGGTTCAGACATTTCATCAACATAAATCATTAAAAAGGCATCTAGTGCCAGCTTTCCAGACCCAGATTACGCCTAGCCTGGACTAATAAATTACAGTGGTGTACAGATAGATCATGGTCAGAAACAACAGTGTGATGCAGTAGTTATTGAGCTACTGAGCCTTCTCCCAAGCCCTTTGCTCTAAGTGTATAATACAGTAGTGTATAATGTATAGTATCAGTGTAACGATGCACAAAATTCACATTTAAAACAGATTACCAGATTATCTAAAAGGGAATTTCTGGCATTCCTGCACCCATCTAGTCTAGCTTTAGTCTTTATAATTAGTCAATATCTTCATAACCACTGTGTGCAGAAACACCTGATTAATATAGTTAATGTTATTTAAAATATGGATAACTCTGGGAAGTACTGCAATTCTACTTTATTCTAACAACACTGATGAGCTCTATGAGAACCCATGAGGAATAAATTATAAACATTATCTTACCTGCTAGGATTCCACAACTCTGCTTCCCATGATCTACAACAGACCCAAAATATGCTGCAACACAAAACATTAAAAAAAAGTCATTTAAATTTCACAACTATAAATACATCTTTGAAGAACATTATGATGGCTGTAATTATATTTGTTATAATGTTATATAAACATTATGATGGCTGTAAATAATTATTTAATTTTACCTTAGTTTTTTTGATGAACTGCTGATGGTCTTCACACTTATTCCCAACCTCGCGGCTGTCAAATCCTCGCCACAGTCTGATTTGCACTGCGCACAGGCGGCACGGTGTCCTCGTACCCAATTTCACAAAACACGGTTTCAACTACGCGCACCACATGGCAGAAGATAAACCGCTCTGCACGGACGAAGTGTATGTACACGTTAAGCCAGCTCTTTCGACTCTTTGCCACTTCTTAAAATTTGACACAGTTTGCAATATTATGGCCAATGACTGTTGTTCTTTTCCATAACTCTGACTGCGCATTAATAAAATCTTACTGTCCCTTCTGACTAATGAGTGTGCCGTGTGCATTATACCGAGTGTGTGATGCTTCCCTGTGACACAGCATGAGAAGCAGTTCACGTGTCTCAGAGGAAGCACGTGTCAGCCTTCACCCTCCCTGGTTGGTAGTTGCTTTATGATAAGGGAGAGCTGGCTGGTCAACATTTCTTACCCACCAAATTGAGAAGAAGAAAAAAAAAAAGAAGTTTTTCATTTTTCCTGACAACTGATTGCCTCCCATAATACACTTGCTTCATATACATACACACACGTCTCACAATTAATGCAATTGAACAGCAAAGAGGTTACAACAGAAGCATTTAAGTGGCTGCTAAAGATAGATGGCTAGAGGAAGGAATGAATGAAGGAATGAATTTGTTCACATCTATGAAAAGCAAGAAAAAAAAGAAAGAAAGGGCCGGCTCGTTGTGAAGGACTTCACTGTGTGCGGCTACAAAACATTCAAGCTGCAGTGAGTTGCAAGTGCACTCACTATTCCTTATTTTCCTAAAGGACTCTTCACTAAGATACATTCTTGAGTTTTTAAGCTACTATATTAAAAAGTAAATGATCTGTCCACATGCTAGAATACCATGAGTTTAAAAAAAAAAAAAAAAAAAAAAGATAAAACATACCTGAAAAAAATATCTACCATATTTATAAACAAAAACATTCAGGTCTAAAAACCAGAAAATATAATTTAGGATCAAAAGCAATATTCTAAACATGCACAGAATTCACACAGTTTAGGACTGTATACCTGATTCATCTTCAATTAAAAAAACAGTTTTTAAAAAAGGTAGGTAATTGGATATCAAAATATTTTATTTAATTTGGTATTTTAGGCAGAATATGTGTAAAGATATAACAGACAGGATTCAATGAGTCTAGAGAGCAATAGATTTTTTTTTTTTTTTTTTTTTAAGTGTTTTAGAGGTGCTTTACATTTTATATCTTCCTAAAAGAGAATTATTCCCAAGTGTGGACACTATGCATGAAAGTGCTAAGCTACATGCAAAGAAAAGTGCAAAAATGGGTAAAACATTATTGTTATTCTGTATTTTCGTATAGGCTACAAATGTGGATAATTAAAATATTCATATACTTGCAGACACACTAACAAGCCGATTCTTTTACAACATGCAATTACTGCTGTATGTTCCATATACAGACTGTATATTGAGCTTTACACTTACTCTATTGTCGCTCTGAAGAACAACAAACAATGTACTGATGTCAGGCAACATTACAGAACTTGTAACATTCTGGTGTATAACTCTATATCTGCACTGACATAATATAATACAATAGAGCAGTGAGACTTTATTTTTCTCCTCCTTTTAGATCATGGTCTGGAACATCACGTCAAGATTAAGTCACAACCTGGTAAAGCAGCTTAACTGGAAGTGGCATCAACGAGAAGAAAGCAGATGCTCACTATAAAATCTATTATAATATGTAGCTACATAAACAAACATCAGACAACAAACCACCAGCACCACCATCTTATTGGTGAAATTGATGTTATTTTCATCCTCAGGTGGAGAAAGACACTACTACAAACAGCAATGGAGGCAGAAACTGACAAAATGAGATGTGCTCTCGCCTTCCTAAATCAACCGCAGAGAGAAATGCACCAGGGTTCAATTCAAAATGGACTAAAAAGTGAATGTGAAAGTTCCCCAACTCAAATAACAGAATTTCTTCTGTTTAAACTTTTTTGTTTATTCTGTGTACATTAGCAAAATAGAGAGTTAATGTAGTTTAACATCATACACTTTACGGCCAAAAGTTTGTGCACCCCTGACCATCACACCCATATGTGCTTGTTGAACGTCTCATTCCAGATTTATTCTCCTGTGTTTGCTGTTATAATAAGCTCCACTCTTCTGGGAAGCTTTCCACTAGATGTTGGAGCGTGGCTGTGGGGATTTGTGTTCATTCAGCTACAAGAGCATTAGTGAGGTCAGGCGCTGATGTTGGGTGAGGAGGTCTGGGATTTAT
>CM040482.1:14222217-14238219 GCA_022758105.1 Pangasianodon gigas
TGTTCAGTGGGGTTGAGGTCAGGGCTCTGTGCAGGACACTCGAGTTCTTCCACTCCAACCTTCACACACCATGTCTTCATGGAGCTCGCTTTGTGCACAGGGGCATTGTCATGCTGGAACAGGTTTGAGTCTCTTAGTTCCAGTGAAGGGAAACTGTAATGCTACAGCACACAGAGACACTCTATACAATTGTGTGCTTTAAACTTTGTGGAAACAGTTTGGGGAAGAAGGGCATACGGGTGTGATGGTCAGGGGTGCACATACTTTTGACCGTATAGTGTATTTGTGTTGCACTTTTGATAAAATAAATGAGACTTGTTGACTGATGAATACTAAATGCAGGTAATAAGAAATGTGTACTTGAATAGATTTTTGGTCTATTTTTACTGAAGCAGGTCTGAGCCTCACCCTTTGCAGATTCCACCCCTGTAGGTGATGATCTTCACCTCCTTCACTGCTCCGTACCGAGCGAAGAAGTCCCGGATCTCATTTTCTTCAACCTGCACGGAGAGAAACTGCCTTAAGCCCAGCATTCACTCGCCTACTCTGTTTCATTTCAGAATAAAACACAGCACACACTGGCCCACCTTCATGTCTATGCCTCCCACAAACAGTGTGTTGGGCGTCATTTTGCCCTCCGGTAAGATGAAGCCGTTAGACATCGCCACGCCATGCCGCTGTTTCTGGAGATCCTGAGAGTCACATTTCAGTTAGTCCTGAGGCCTGAAGCTAACGACTCTAACGTCATGAAGTAATAAAAATACATAAGTAAGCTTTGTGTGGACAACCATGAACCTGGGCATCATTTTTTAAAGCGCTAGATTCACAATTTGGTAGATTTAGATTTTTTTTTTTTTTTACAAAATATCCAAATTCGAGACAATCATTCCGATAGCTAAATGTTTAGCTAAGCTAACTCTGTGCGAGTCGAGAGCGATGGTCAGCTCGCGCGCACGCTGTGGGACATTCCCTGTGTGCTAGTGAACAGTGTGACCAGCAGAGCCGCTGCGAGCCGGGGCATATCAGCGCCAGCTGTGCTCTCTACCGCAAATTAACCTCCATTACAAATGTTACCTGGTTAACCAGGCGTACAAAAGTTAATGCACTTACACAACAGCTTTCCCTGCTAAGGTAGTTAGCATTCTGTCTCAGTAAGGCTCGAGACGAGCCATGACTCAATTATATATCTTTATCAAGACAACTAAGAAAAACATAAGGTTTGATACGCAAGTTAAAATTATTATAAACACTGAAAATGCTCATTATCGCAAACATTAATAATTTGTTGAGGTATAGCCTCGTATAAGGAGGTTAGCTTGAAAAAGGCGGTTTCTCTCACAGAAGCCAAAAAACAACATACAATTATTTTCCTGATGTACGTGGATGATATATATGCATTACATGTGGAGTTCATTTTACTCACCATGTCTAAAACCGTTAAAATAAGTGAATAAATTAATGTCTGCCCAAATTGCCTTCCCGTTTCTTTCAAGCGTTGTGAGAAAATGGAGGAGGAACAGCCGCCTACACCTGGGCACTAATCAGCCTCCAGCCTCCCAACTCATCTACAGCCAGTCAATCAGGGAGGTTCCTCTGTACACCAAGGTCCAGCTCGCTCCTTTTTTTTTTTTTTGGGTTTAACAATATCATAGTACCTTCAACAGATTTGCTAATGCATATGATATCAGCTGTATGGGTAAGGCTTCAATTATCCCTCAGATAGCGACAAAACAGTACGCAATTAAGCCTAAAAAGAGTGAACATTAAAGACTTTACTTCATGGAAATACAGTCCTGTTGCACAGATCTATAAATGCCTTGAACTGATCTTCTCATAACACCACATGAGTCTTAATTTCTGGGCGAATCCAGTTACACAGAGCTATGGCGGAGCAGGTGAGCAGGTGTGCTCCAGATTCAGCCCAAGCCACCTTTAAAAACTGGAGATCAGGAAATTGTGATGAAGCACAAGTCCTCATTTCCACAATGAAATTATATAGAACTAAAGACATTGCCATCCTTACAACAAACTGGAGTCAAATTAAAGAGTTCTTTAAGTAAACACTCCTTAGACAGAGAATGACATTCATATTCCCAAGTACACACGTTTAGGCAAGAGCAATAATGCCTTTTTATTCTTCTGGAGTTAAGATCATTCCAACATCCCACACGTGCAGTGCCATACAGCTACCTTAAGGGCTGAAAGAACTTAAACAAAAGACATAAGAAAAAAAAGGTACAGTTCACATATCAAGGATTTAAAAAAAGAAGGAAAACATAATTTAGCAAAATCTTACATTGTAATCTATGAGTTAAAATTATTAGGAAAAAAAAAAACATCGGAACAGAAGAACAGGACGGACATATAAACAGACATATACTGAGGCACCGGTTAACAAACAATCAATGTTAGAAAGGTTACTGATATAGTCCATGTCGATTACATTTCCCCTTTCTGGCTTTCTTAAGACACATGGTGTATGTATTCCACTGCCCTCTTCTTTATCCCAGTCATTATGCAAACACAGAGAGAAAGAGCAAGAGAGGTTTGAGTACTGATAAAGATTTGACTACTATTAGGAGTCAGGCTACATGTAGGGGTCTGTGAGGGGTTATATGCAGTGGTATGGGGTGGTAATAAGGTTTCATCAAATAAAGGGGGTTTACTTATGTTTTAAGGTAAATTACAGCAACCAGGTAGCTAAATCCAATGTGCAAACAAAAGGTTTAGGTCACAGGATACAGGTGTATAGACAGTTACTTCGAATACAGGCCTATGAGAACACAGATAGGAGATGAAATGGGGTCTGGGTTTAAAGGGACTAAGGATCCCATAAGGCAATCAGCCCAAGTTCACAAGTGCAAAAGTCCAGCAGAATGTCTTGTCCTCTTAGAGGGATTCAAAAATAAAGATCAGACGGACTAAATTAATTTTAGGGTTCAAAGGTCAGCCGGGTTAACAATGGTAAAATCAGAGTCCTTGCTGTTAGTGCTGCCCTCTTCTGGGCTGGATGATCCAGAGGTGGTTCCCATAAGAGGGTCCTGAAACTCTGCCATGCCGAAACCCCGTCCCTGCTTGAAGGGCACAGCATGCTCGCCCTCCGTTGGTTGAAGATCCCCATCCTGTGAGACCAGGATGTAGTCATCCCAGTTCCTCCCCTCAGCAATCTTGGGTGAAAGAAAGAAAAAGAGGGAGAGAAAAAAAATAGGAATGGGTTATTCTGAAACACTCACATGAACAATATACAGAAAAAAAAAAGCTAGAAAAATACAACTTAATCTTACGGCCATGAAGCTCTTGGGTTATTCAGGCAATTTTTATCGTATTAGTCTTAAGTCAAGGCAATTAGGTTTTTGTTATAAAAACCTAAAAGATCTTGAAGGTGTTTAGCTGTTCATCCAAGAAGCTGTTCATCTGTAGGATTAAATGAATTTGTCTGGTCTTACTATTACTATACACCAGTGATCTCATTAAGTCTGAGACATCATTGAAGACATGTGTGTGTGTGAACGCTACATGTGTAATCCTCTCTAACCTGTGGTTCTGTGGTATGTGCCCCCTCACTTGGCATAGTTGTCTTTTCTTGTGACTCCTTTTCCTTCTCTTGCTCAGAGAGATGGCTAATATCCAGCTGAGGGCTTGCTTGAGCAATTTCAGTATCCGTATTGGCCACAGTTGTGGATCCACCCTGCTGAGCTGTGTCCTGACCTGTAGAGCAGTAGTGATCATCTGCTATTGTGATCTCCTCATTCTCCTCAGCCTCCAGCTGACTTTGATTAAAGCGCAGTGCTCCCTTTAAGATGTCCTTAATCTGAGGAGGGGCACAATGAGGGTGGTGTGTGAAACCTTCAGCAGGAGCTCATGTAGAGGATCAAAATTATCATATAAGGTATGTTTGACTTTTTGTACTATGCGTTTTGAACAAAAACCTCAGCAGGACTGGGATGGGTTTGTAATATCTGGCTAGCTATGCTGTTTTAAAACAGTTTTGTATTTCAGTTGAGGTGTATAATGAATAATGACAAACCTGCTTAAGTCCAGCAAGTGATACCAGCACCTCATCCTCTTTCTGCAGATGTTCCTGCAGTATCACGTCCTGAATCTTGCCTGTTCATCATGTGAAAAAACAAGTTGTTATTGTCCATGAGGAACCTTCAGCATGACATTTTTTTCTTAAGTGGCCTATTGAACTCACCGATGTGTACGTTCATCATCTTGGCACAATATTTGCTCATGGCCTCCAGATCATTGATCTGCCCCTGCAGTAAGGACACTTGGGCCTCCAACTCTTCCTGGAGACATATACCCACATGTGTATCACTGACTATAAACTTATAAGAGCAAGTTTAACTGTTAACTTCAATAAACAAATGTCACACATTTAGTATATTCAACAAAGTTGCTCAAACATCTAACACGGACTAACTTTTATGTATTTCCTGATACATTTCTTATTGTTGCTTTTTAGAAAAAAATTTGACATTTGTGCAATTTTAGGCTTTTCTTCTTGAGTTGCACTGCAACACATTTTTCTCAGTTTGTAATCATGGCAGAGTGAGGTTTTCAACTGAACAACCTACACTGTTTTTGCCCTGATAATATTCTTCTGGCCTTATACAATGCAGCATACTGAATAAAGACTGGCACCCCCAAAAATCTGTATGACTGAAAACTAATTCTTTGGTTTACTGATTCATTACATGGAATACTTAGTAGCTCTTGATAAGACACTTCTAAATCCAATTTAACCAATTTCTGGTAAAACTGTATAATGTATATCATATACTGCATGTTTCCATCACCATTTATTAAAAACTGCTCCAATTAGTAAATATCTTGATAGTGGTGGATATGTGGTGGATGGAAGGAGCATAGAGAAGAAAACTAAAAGGCTGAGAGGGTAATAGCAACACAGTGGCTCACCAGGTCCTTTTTGCCTATGGATTTGCTGTGAGAACGTGAACGACTGATGTTGAAGAACAAATCTTTCTTCGTGGCCGAGAGAGGCGGTGATGACGTGCTCGACTCCCGCCCCTTGGAGGCAGGAAGAGGAGGGGATGACATGGCCTGGTCCCTCCCACCTGACAGACTCTCAACACTCGGTGAGGAGCTCACGGTCCTGGAAGTCTGACCTGAAAAA
Organism: Pangasianodon gigas; assembly: GCA_022758105.1. NCBI lineage: Eukaryota > Metazoa > Chordata > Actinopteri > Siluriformes > Pangasiidae > Pangasianodon > Pangasianodon gigas. The sequence continues at coordinate 14,227,358 of CM040482.1, forward strand.
TGAGCAGCAGAAATAAAAATTGTACAACAATTTAGTACAATGAGGGGAAAATGTGTAGTGAAAGCAAAGAAGGTAAGAAATCAGATCATAGACGTAAACTGTGGTAGATGATTTGCTAAGTACACTAAATGGCCAATGGTATGTGGACATCTGACCATCACACCCGTATGTGTTTCTTCTCCAAACTGTTACCACAAAGTTGGAAGCACACAATTGTATAGAACGTCTCTGTGTGCTGTAGCATTACAGTTTCCCTTCACTGGAACTAAGAGGCCCAAACCTGTTCCAGCATGACAATGCCCCTGTGCACAAAGCGAGCTCCATGAAGACATAGCTGAATGAACACAAATCCCCACAGCCACACTCCAACATCTAGTGGAAAGCCTTCCAGAAGAGTGGAGCTTATTATAACAGCAAAGGTGGAATAAATCTGGATAAGCATGTTCACCAAGCACATATGAATGTGTCCACAAACTTTTGGCCATATAGTGTATTTGCGATGTAATCTAAAATACAGAGAAAACAGAAAAAGACAGAGACACTGCAGAGGAAGGCATGCGAAATTAAGCATTCAGATAAAAATGGAGAATATTAAGGAAATATGCACCGTTTTACACTAACTAACTGTATACACACATAAGTAAGCATGTGACAATGTTGAATTAGGTAATATTTTTGGTAATTCACTGCAGAGTCTAGAAACAGTCAAAAACCCATCTATACACTGTCATCACTGAGTGCGGTCAGTTGTGATACTGGTCACATTTTTTGTAAATGTTATGAGTACAACATTCTAAAGCTCCAGTTTTTAGTAGGTACATTTGCCTGTTAACTACTCATATAAAACAAATGCCATTTTCATGCTAATGTCAGAGAATATGGTGCCTTGTAAAAAGTATTCAACCCCCTTAAAAGGCATCAGATTCACCTGGATTTACAAATGACATTTACACAGATTGTTCCAGCCAGTATTTTAATGCAAACCAATATGCTCTGAAAGTAAATTTTCAGAGTCAAATTTGACTGCAGATCTTTAAACAAAAATTCAAAACTGAAAAATGCTGTTTGCACCCTGGGTTAATGGAAGTGCTGTGGAAGCTCCAAGTTTACAGATGAAACTTACTGCCCTAACAAGGACACAGGTGGCTTACAATTGACTTCTACCTGTGAATTATTAAAAAAGGTCACCTTGTCTAGATAAAAGGCCCCCTTAATTTAAGTGCCTTTGGTCAGACTGAGAATCTGAAAAAAAGCTGTGAAAATGAAGATGAAAGAACATTGTAAGAAAATTAGTGATAAAGTTTTACCCATGCACAAGATAGGAAAAGGCTACAAAATAATATCCATGTGTTTGGATGTCCAAGTGAGTACTGTTCTGAGGAAATGGAAGCTGCATGACACCACTCAGGCACTGCCTAGACAAGGCCGTCCCACAACTCAAGAGTAAGAGCAGGAAGGGGACTGGTGAGGCCAACAGTCACTCTGAACGAGCTACAGAGTTCAGCGTTCAGTTCTGAGACTGAAGTGAACGTGCATGAGGCAACAATATCAAGAACTCTGCATACACCTGGCCTGTATGGGAGGATGGCTAAAAAGAAGCAATTGCTTAAGAAAAAAGTGACCCGGCTAAGTGAGATTAGGTTTTATGGTCAGATGAGACAAATGTGGAGCTTTCTGACCAAAATTCATAACACTATGTGTGATGCAAACCTAACACTGCCCATTCCTCAACAAACACCATCCCATCAGTGAAGTATGGGGGTGGCAGCATCATGTTGTGGGGACGCTTTTCCTCAGCGGGAAATGGGGATCTTTTTAAAATTGAAGGTGCAAAATACAGGAAGTAGTATGCAAGAGAACCTGTTTCAGTCTACTAAAACCGAAAGCTTGGGAGACACCATTCAGCAGGACAATGGTCAGTGCAACACAGTAATGGTTGAACAACAAAAAAGGTGAATGTTTTACACTGGCAAAAAACAACCTGAAGAACCTGGAGCAAATCTGTCAGGAAGAATGGGCAGAAGCATAACCCCAACACACTTAAAGCTGTTACTGCAACAAAAGGTGATTCTATCAAGTATGAGACTGAAGGGGTTGAATATCTCTTCAAGCAGCATTTTTCAGTTTTAACTTTTTTTAAAGATCTGCTGACAAATACTGAATTTTGACTTTGAAAAGATCATCTATACACTATCAACTCCTTCCTAGTCCTATCTGAATTTCAAATTTAGATCAAAGATAAATGAACATAATTTGCCTTATTCATAGGTCGGTTCACGACAGTCTACAGATGGTTTGTAGGGTATCTAAAGCAGACTATGTAAAGTTTTATTACAGTATATGATATTTAGCATATTCTATTAAAATAATTACTACCCTTGTCTCAGTTACCTTTACCTGTCTCATTACATACCATTTTAACCAAAAATCTTTTGGAATTTTAGTGCCATTCATACGCAATAGAACAAAAGTAAAGAAAAGAAGGTATTTTAAAATTTTCAGCCATGGGAAAATATGGGAAAATCATTCATCATCCTCGGTGTTTGTTTATTATTTTTACTCCTAATTTAATATCTCATTCAGCTACTAAAGTCAAGACATCTAAAACAGTCTCAGGTGTATGTGATTGGGGCTGAAATAGAAGTACATTTTAAATTAAAAAATAAAAATCAGCAAGTCATACAATATTTCTGCAGACAGATCCTTTTGTTCTATGCTAGTAGACATGTTACAAACTTCATCAATACTAATCAGTAGTAAGTGTTTCCTTGGAATCACTGGCTGGCTTCCAGTTTTCATTTTGGATTAAAGCTTCATGGTAAAACTGCATGTTTAACAGACTAGTGTAAAGACTGTGTTATGTCAGCTAGCTGAATTTAATTATGGTAATTACTTAATTTGCATTATATTTAATAATTTATTTTTAGCTTATGGTATTTTGTATAATTTGATTTATTTGACTTGAATTAAATGCGGTTCCCCCAGATGCTTTTATTAAACACTTGTATACAGATAGACAAGCAACTTAGTGATCATGTACAGTGATGCATGCAAACAACACAGGGAAAGCAGGCAGCTACACACTAAAGTACAGTGGCATGAAAGCAAAACACAGTAGCTAAAAGAACAGTTACCTGGCATGTCAGATAGTATCTGGCTGGGAAGAGAGATCTGAGATACTCCAGGAGAACCTACATCTAATAGATATGGGGAACAAGGCTACTATTCACACTGCACAGATACACCAATATTCAGAGGTTTACTGACTAGAAACATTTGTCATCTTTGCATTACTTCAGGGAGTGTTACTTTTTCCATGCAAGAAGGAAAAAGCAACAACTATCCCAACTGACCACTAATAAATATGCCAATGTGCACTATATGGCCAAAAGTACCTGACCATCACACCTATTTGTTCTTGTTGAACATCTCATTCCAGATTTATTCCCCCTTTGCTGTTATAAGAAGCTCCACTCTTCTGGGAAGCTTTCCACTAGATGTTGGAGCGTGGCTGTGGGGATTTGTGTTCATTCAGCTACAAGAGCATTAGTGTGCTTCCAACACAATTGTGTGCTTCCAAATTTGTGGAAACAGTTTGGGTAAGAACCACATTTGTATAGAATGTCTGTGTATGGTGTGATGGTCAGAGGTCTACAGACTTTTGGCCATATAGAGTACATGTCAGTGTATCAGTAATGATCTGCAAGAGTGTATTCTCACCTTTACTGAGATGCACAGGCATGCTCTCAGACTTTAGCAGCCGCTGTTGTGCCACATGCGTTTGTGTACGAGAGGACACAGTGTTAGATGGTTGCTCAGCTAAAGCCCGAGGTGGCTGAGGTTGTGGAGATGGAGAAGACGGCACTTCGCTGTTGACTGGGGAGACACCACTGGAGCCACCACCGATGGGGGCAATGAGCTTCCTACCGAAGCTAAGCAGAGAGCTGGAGACCTTATTGATGTTGAGGGGAGCCACTTTGGTGCTAACAGTGCTAAAATGCAGAGAGAGAGTGAGAACATTAAAAAAATAACAACCTTTGGAAGGATGGTGCTTAAGGTGATGACCACAGACACAAGTGTTTCTTAAATTTTAAGCGAAAAGAGTGCAGGAATTTTTATGTGCTTCATTTACCATGATCCCACAACATTTATGTGTTTCCTTTACAGTAATTAAATTAAGACAAAAACAGCCCATCACAATCCTACCGTGACCTGTCAACAAAGTCAGCTCCGTGGTTTTTGTAGTAGTCAAGGTTCTGTTGGAACTGATAGTTGACTGGCCTTGGATTATTCTGAAAGTAAAAAACAGTATGTTCAGATTTCAAGTTGGAGCAAGGAAGGTCACAGACATGTGATTTGGGACAACCTGAACACTTTAGCCTCTGTCCTGAATTAATATTATTATTAAAATACTTTCTTTATCCCATAATAACAGCATTGTCAACGTTATACAACTTACTTAATATCGTATTTCCTTTCTAGCACTTAACCATGCTCTTGCTGCCACAAGCTGCTAAACTCATGTGCAGTAATCAATGAAATTCTCATAGCTGCAGATAACTGTTGCCAAAGTCCTTGAAAAACAAAACCATTTTGCAAAACAGCATGGCACACGTGTGTTATCACATACGTATTACACACCATACTGGAAGTTCTCGCAAGCTCCATAAATCCCTCTCACTCTTTCATCTTCTCCTGCCTATACAATACGCTGCTCAGATCTGTCCTACTGTTCATTAGGATTATGCAGCACAGAACGTGTATACTGATACCTTTGGGTCTCTCAGGAACAGCGCTTTGTGCAGAAGAGCGTGAATGTCTCCAACAGGCGGGTAGTGCATCAGGAGGCCAAGACATGTCTGAAAGCTACTGGCAATCACTAATTACAAGAATTACAAAACAACGCATGCCGTATTAGAAACATATTAAACATTTTCAAATGTTGATATAAAAATGTTTTTTCCCTTCAATTAATATTTAAAAAAACAGTGTACCCACAAAACAGGAAATGGCAGTGAAACACAAATGTACCCTGTCTGCATTACAGTTAAATCTGGCCCTTGTCTGCCTGAGGACATGACCATGATACAGCTGCTATGTTTCCCATATTTCAATTTAAAACCTTATAATTTTACTGGAAGACACAAATATCTCAGTGTAACTGGAAAATTCTACCATACAGACCTTAGCAAATAGATGATCACATTTACCTTCAAAGTAACCAAATAAGAAGAGCAAACGGTGAAATTGGTCCTGTTTGATTTGAAAAATGCAGGTTTGGAGGATATATTGTGTCAACTGACTGTTGCTTCATTATATTGATTACTTTCAAGGTTATGTAGATAATAACAATTGTATAATGTCAAAATATCAACTAAGCAGACTATTTTCAAGTCAAAGTCACAGCAAGTTGCAAGGTCATTTAAATGTGGACGTAATGTGTGTGTTTTGTGTGTCAAAATCAGTTGGAAACATACAGGAAACTCACATGCATCTCTGATGTAAAGCAGCATGGCTACAAACACATAATCCACCAGATCCAGAGTGATGCTGTCTGCAAGCAGTGCGTCCCACACCACCAGCAGGTCCTGCAGAGGAAACTCCCTCCCAAATAACAGGCGGACCCAGCGACTATAACACACACACCAAAACAAATGGTCAGTTACTGTAGTAACACCTTATTGCCTAATAATAAACACATTCTCTAGTGTGCATGAGTGTAGCTATAGCTCTGATTATTAAAATTAATTTCTATTTTGATCTAGCTTCTCAGGCTTCTATTTGTAATTAGTAGTCTTTTTAGTAGTTTTTTACCTCTTCACATCAGCAATGCCAAACTATTTGCTTATTTTAATTTTACTGATATAGAAAATTCAACAATTTGAATTTACGAATTAGAATGATGTTGTGCAACCAAGCCTACTTCCTCCTGCGGTGAATCTTTATTGCACAAAGTATTCTTCAAAATCACCACCTAATTATTGCACAATGTAGCCTTGGTACAAAACATCACCACCTAATAGTCCTAAATTTAGACTGCATTCCCCACAATCAAAAAGTCATTAAATTTCAATTTTGAGAGAACTATTACTAATTTTGGTGCACTTTTCTGTTTGACTTAGTTTTAGCTTTAGTTTTAAAAGTGTCCTATAGTTTGTTTTCTCTTTAGTAATACCTCGTGCTGTGTGTGCTCACAGCAAATGTTGGCCAATTACTACAGTAACACATTCATACTCCAGACTAGTCCCTAGTCATAAATACACACTTTCCTCTTACATGTAAAGACACAGACAACAACTAACACTGGCAAATTAGTAAAGTAACTTATTCCTTTAGTCCCTAAATTACATGCATTTTTTTTGATGTGCACACACACCCACGTGGAGACACACATACACAAAAAAAATTTACAACCACATTTTTCATACCCTTAATACCTAAACCATTAGCACATACTTTTCCTAGCATGTGTGTGTGTGTGTTTGTGCGTGTACTGGATTTGTGTGCACTTACATGCCGTATATCTGTGGTGCGATCTCCAGGCGGTTCAGGTGCATGTGCAGTTCGATATCATGCTTTTTTACCAGCTGGTCTTGAATTCGGTTTACTTTGGTCACAATGGCCACAGAAGGGCCGGCGTCCTGGGGTCTGGCAAAAGGAATGCTGGTGAGCATCTCTTCCTTTCCCTGCAACATCAACACAACGTTCGCACAACATCAATACAACACAGCATGTATGCCAAGTCCTATTTGGGGGAGGAAGTGAAAGTGCAGTTGGGACACACCTTGCGCACCTCCCGCTCAAAACTGGAGAACCAGGGCTCTGCTGTTTCCATGAGTTGTGAGAACATGGCACTGTGGGTAATGCAGAACGAAAGGGTGATTATAGCAGTGCAAAAATCGGTGGTAAAGTCGAACTCAACACCAGCGAGGACGAGGATGCCTCTGCCACCAGCAAGTCTAGTCCTTCTTGTGACTGATGTGTATGCCAGAACTACCCTTAAAATATACTTCATATATGAAGGAAGCCATTGGAGAAAAGCTATTTCAGACATTTGACTTTGCTGTGACCTTGACCCTGTTTGGATCAATTCCAAAATCAAATCAGTTCTTCTGCTGGTTATAATGATAACATCACACAAATTATTTAACCACTCGTTCATGAGACATTGCTCTAACGAGAATCTCAAATGGATGGATCGACAACCCAAAAACATAATGCCATAATCGCCAGTCAGTGATGAAGGCTTAAAAATACACTGACAGTTACTTAAATTCAGCATGGTAACTCACTATGCATCATGCTCATGAAACTTTGGATCCAGCACCACCTTCATCTCCTCACTGTAAAACAACACATTCACAATAATTAAACATATAAATGCTATTTTATGGGCAATTTATTGCATTAATTGTCTGTGGGCAGTCTGTTCTGGCCACAAAACTGTTGTCAGTGGGATGTAAAGATGAAAGAGAAAGTGTTGAGTGCTGGAGAAGCATTGAGGTTAAAGAAGAGGGTGTGGCATGACATGGTGGGCGGGACTAACCTGGGACTGCCAGTCTCACTGGCATGTTGAAATGCCTGATGATCAGAGTGCAAAACAAATACTATAGGAGCCAACAACTCATGCATACCCTAGACAGATACAGAAAAAGTTAGTTATAGGTAAAAAAAAAAAGACAGATTTAAAAAATAAAATAGAAAGCGAGTTACAGCAGAGTTGGAAAACAAAGAAAACAAAAACAGAAAAAATATACATGTAAGAAGACAGAATTATAGATAATACAGATACATTTTCAGCAGCACTTTCTGAAAGATCGATGTGGAGGTTACAGATGCAGTAAGGGTACAGGACTTGACATGTTGCTGCAGTAAGAGTAGCTTCAGCAAACACCATGCATGAATGAGAGCACCTGTTTATAGAGTAACTGCTCATTTTCTCGTGCGTAGCAGAAGAGAATATCCGTCAGTTTAGTCCGTACATCATCCTCTTGGAAAAACCGCATCTCTGGAAACCTGTACAGATACAGCCACATAGATCAACTGCTGCACAAAAGATTGATGGGGAAATATCATGTGTTTCTTTGCTCTCTTAGTGTTGACAAGCAATGCTACAGTTTAATATTATTTAGTATAACGCCATAGCATTATGAAGATTGACATTATTTTCAAGGTATTTCAAGGTAAGCTTTCAAATGTTGTGCTTTCTTATTCAGTGCTTTATCATATCTGTCACTTTAGACCACACTGTATATTGTTTTGTACAGTTATACAGTTTTATATGGTCTTGTAATATTGTCTTGTGTTCATATTGCCCTTGTACTGCTCTAGGATTGTTGCAAATAAAATTTTCATTGTGCACACTGCAATGACAATAAAGCTTCTTCTACTTCTTCTATAATGTTTAGGCTGAATAGTCAACATTGCCAAACCTAGACCTCTGTAACCACCATATTTTAGCTTTATTCCAGCTTGCAGAACAACTATATTGTTTCATTGTGACTGGAATGTCACATTTCAGGAAGCGACAAGTGTTCCTTCCTAAAATGCTGCTACCAGCTGGAGCATGCACATGACGTTGATGGCTACTTGATGCATAGATTAATTCAGTACCGGTGAGATGCTGGTTCAGTAGGTAGTAGGAAACTGCTCTACTGTCACACAGAGGTTTGTTTGTAGAGTTTTGTGCAAAAATGTAAACCTGCATTATACTGTCCAGGATTAATTAAAAAAAAAATTTTTCTGTGTTGTATTATTTCTCAAGGCACAACCATCTTTATAGAACTTCATAGCCATTGCCTGCCTGAATCCATGATCCAGTGTGAGGGAGCATTTTGTGAATCACACACTTACGTTCTCAGCACATCCTGCTTGATCATACCCCGCAACTCTTTATCCTGGAAGAACTTGTTCCACAAACTCTGGAAAGAGAGAAAAATGAATATGGTGTGTAAATGAAATGTGCAGGGGTACCATGGCTGCCATTAGGAAAAATCTCAGCTAGAAATCTGGTTCACCCCCTCATCCTGAGACAGTGGGTTGTTCACCACCAGGTCCTGCTGGCCTGCAGCTTTGCGTGGGTTTGTGATGTGCTGGAAGGAAGGAAACACGTGCTTTTACAACTTAAGTGCCATGAATGATCATGTGTGTTCACATACTTACACACACACTCACCCTCTCTTTGATCTGCTCATATTTATCTCGAAGCTCCTTGGTCTTTTTGATCCATTGGCTCTTATCCTCAGGCAGGATCTCTAAGTAGAGCTAAAACACCACAGACACTGATTAATCCAGGGTACATGTGTCAAAGACATGCTCATTCATATGATAAATATCACCACTGATAGCACTTAGCAGATACATTATGGCATTACGGCATCACAGCTGATATGGTTTCATACCTTCCAGCATATGCTGCGAAATCGGCTGCTCCTTAACTGGCCGTTAATGCCTGCCTGCCTGATCCGGGCCAGATAGTTACTGTTCTGGAACAAGTCATCCCACTCTTTTCTGCATAGCAGTAAAGACATAAACCCACACACACACACACACACACACAACTATAAAACTCATCTAAAATGACCTCTGATCCAAAAATGAACTTTTTTATGTTAGTAAATATTTAATGATGCTAATAACACTTAAGGACCTGTATGACTGAAAGGTCGACTCAGCAGCACTGTTTAGCACGTCTCCTTATGAAAAAGAAAAGAAATGTACAGGAAAGTTACAAGTAGACAAACACAAAACATTTCAAAGACTAACATTTACATTATCAGAATTTTCATTCTTTTCAGGAAATCATTTTACAGAACTTTTCCCAGACAATTTCATAAATTTTTTAACATGACAGCTATTACTCATTTAAGGTCATCAAAGAACAACTCACATCTGCTGACATCTATAACTTGATAATACACAACTGATTACAATTGCTAACAATCCCTTAATGACATACACACAGTTGAACAGAAGAATTTCTAATGGTAAATGACTGTAGAATGCCACTTAGGAATCTTCTATAGCATGACTTTAATGCTTACATTGCCACTATAGAGTGGTGACACATAGAACTAGAATTGTTAAGGTTGGACATTTATTATAGGTATTATAACGTAGTCTAAAAATATCATGGTTATCAAGGTACCACTGTATTAATTGACAATTTAAAAACACACAAGCTGGTGTTTTAAGCTGTAACTGCTGCCAAAGGGGTTTCTACAAAGTACTGAATAAAGGGTCTGAAGTTTTGGTTTTTTTTTTTTTTTTTAACTGCAAAAATTTCTAAAATACATGTTTTTGCTCCATCATTATGGATTATTGTGTGTAGATTAACGGCAAAAAAAGTACATTTACTCTATTATAAACTATATACATATATAATACAATAAAGTGTGCAGAAAGTGAAGGGGTAAATATTAATTTTGTACAAACATTGTTTTGCACATCATTGTGTATATAACTTAAAAACAAAAGGAAACAAAAATCCCATAATTGGTCTTTCTGGGGAATAAGATTTCCAGACACATGTCTGGTAAGTAATATTGCTGGAAGCGCACTGGATCGCACTTGATCATTAGTAGGTCACATGATCATAACATGTCTATAGGCTGTACCTCAATGATTTGCTTAAAACCCCTGATATTATTCTTTGATATTACTCCTCCTACTTGCACTGCAGTGTCAACTTGAATTTCCCCTACAGGGGATCAATAAAGGTACATCTTATCTTGTCTTATCTTAGTTCAAATCCCAGCACCACCAAGCTGCTACTTGGCCCTTGAGCAAAGTCATTAACCCTCAACTGCTCAGTTGTATAAATGAGATAAATGTAAGTCACTCTGGATGTAAATGTAAAATCC
>CM040482.1:14238319-14269955 GCA_022758105.1 Pangasianodon gigas
TAAAAAAAAAAAAAAAAATCAGTGGAATAGCATTTTAATAAAAAAAAAAAATCAATGGTCAGGTAACTGTCCATGACTAAGTGTGAAAACTATGACACCATAACAGTCCTACACTTGTGACAGGCCTCATGTTCTCTCTGTTCTGAGCAACGCAGAACAGTTACAACGATCTAGAAGCTAGGAGGAAATTTAGGACAAAAGCTGCTCACTGCTGAAAGTATTTGAACCAATATGTGAATCTGCTTTGACTCACGGGCTATGTTTTGGTTATAGTTGTGCAGAGGGTCATAACCAGTTTCCTGCTCTTCTGCCTGCAGTGGATGTCTCGTTTCAAAGTTTGGGTGCTGCATGTCCTGTCAAAAATCACAGATGTACAACAAACATATGAAGAACCAAAACCACACACCACAGGAGTAGTACTGAAAACGTCACTGACACTGAGACGATATAATCACAGTGAGGTTTTTGTATAATTCTCAATAATGCAAACAGAAAATTCTCGGCCAAAACTTTAACCAAATTTACATTTAATAAAATTATTAACTCACTTTTTTGTACTATGGCATGAATTATCTTAAACTTCATCATCATGCACTGCTTTAGAATGTTTACGCATACATGGTACAGGCTGGTTTGTGCCAGACGTGTATGCATACATGCAACTTGGGCAGGAGATGCTGACATGTAATGACATGTATGATATGCCTTTAAGTGTTTTCCAGATCAAATCTTGGTCTAAGAGCCACCTCAGTTAACTGTCAAGCACCCCCGAAATGTAAGTTTAAAAAAATTCAGCTACAGCTCGGCCAAGGTTCATACAGCACAATCACAAGGATCCTGATCTATCTGGCAACCCTAATCAGTTTGCTGGCAGCATTTCAGTAGCTGTGTCCAAACATCCCTATTACCCTACTATACAGTAATACACTAAAAGTAGTACGCTAAAGGAGTAGTATGTCCGAATTCTCAGTATTCATGAAACAGTAGGTGAGAAATACCCAGATGACCTACTGCTTCTGCCGAGATTCTGCAGTATGGAACCAGTGGACACTGCGCTATCCCATAAGGCAACGGGACTGGTGTGGAAGAGCTGTCAGAAGCAAAAATGGCGGAAGGCAGCACATCGGCTCTTTTTAAGTCTAAGTGCTATAGGTATTAAACGTTGTTCCTTGTTTAACAACACCTGACTTAACTTTAAGGTTTAAACAAGAAAAAACAGTTGTGGTGCAGGTGATCTAATCTGGCGAGCTCTTTAAGTTTTTGAGGTTGCTATGGTGTCGTAGGTCACATGACAATGCCAACGTGGCACAAGTAGTATGCCCAGATTGTATTCATACTACACACATATACTGAGCAGTACATACTGTATCAACGGCTGAGCAGTAGGTACTGAATCGAATGCAGTAGGTACTGAATCGAATGCAGTAGGTACTGTCACAGTATGCAATTTCGGACGCACGAAGTGTCTCAGCAATGAGTGGTGCCTGAGAACAAGTGAAACAGCATCCTTTTAACAGGACCAGACTGATTTTGTAACCAATACCAAATTTTAGGAGATAAATACTTGATATAAATTGATACCGGGTGATATAATTTTATTTGGTTGTTTGGTCGTAAACAGCTTTAGGAAAGTGGGGCTTCGCTAATTTGATGGCGATTTCTCAAACAGCAGAAAGTTACAAAATACCATTGATAATGACGACATAATCAATGCTTTATCACCATGATTTCTGCCAATGTCGTTAAGAGCACATAAGCTTAATATTGGCCTATTTTATCAGTCCAACAAAGCATGTACCTTTCACAGTGCTACTCTAATAATTGCTTAGAAATGTTTGAGGAATTAAACCAGTACTCACTACTGCTTGCCAGAGATCTGAGCACAGTGGAGATCACTGTCCTGAGTCTGTTAATCTGAGGACAAGAAACAACAAACCATTAAAAGATAGTGTCTTTAAAAAAAAAAAAAGACGTATTTGACAGATCTTCTGAAAACAATCCATAGCCATTTTTATAGCCTTATAACGTGTTACATGTGCACACATCACCAACCTCAGAGACCATTTCGTTACTGATGGACTCTAAACTCTGAAAATAAATGACAAAACTATTCTGCCTTAGCCAACGCTAACATCTTGCTCACTTGAGCTGCTAAACGAGGGCAGAATGCATCAGCTGTGTGCAACAGGGTAACATAGTGCTAAAAACTGGACCATGTTTATAACTGAAACTTGACCAAATTTGAATCAGCATGGACAAAAAGTACACCTTAATTAATTATTAACGCATTTATGTAATACAGCTCAGCCAGACATGTGTACAACATGAACTGGATATCTTTAAGTACAAAAATGCTAATTCTCTTTTAAACTTTAGAATGCGTGAAGGTTTAATACAAGTCTAATAATTCTGACAGGCATGTACTGTGTGCTTAATAACGTAAGGATATTATTTATGCAGCACAGGAAACAGTCCTCCAAGGACTACTACAGAGACGCTGAACTCATAGTGTAAGGTCCAAAGCGCCCCCCCCCCCCCCCCCGCACTACTCAACACACTGTTACACAATGGAGGCACAGGAACATGATACGAGCTACACTCTTGATATGAGGCAATTCATGGGAGTAGCATTTAGAGCACAGTGTATGGAATTTCAGGAGGACATGATGAAAAAATACTGAAAATTTCTGATATTTTTCAGTGATGGGGAAACCACTTTGTTTTTCCAGAACTCTTAACAGCACTACTGAGGTCAAGACGTCCACTGAACTTGTTATAGCCTCTATAAGACCATTATCATAAAGGTGCTTTCATTTTATTACCTTCACATAACTATTATACAGGCAGTACACTGCAAAAACAACATCTGAGCGAGTGAAAATATCTTAAATATAGTCATATTTATCTAGTATTTCCTATTATAAGATTACAATAAACCAAATATTAGATTATTAAACCTATTTCTACACATAACAAGAACAAACACATAATGTGACAGATTAAAAACAGGTACCTTTTGTGACTGTTTAACCTATTTAATTACAAAAAGAATCTAATTAATAAATCAGCTCTAAAACAACAATGCCAAATATTCAAATAAATTACTGAAATTAATTAAATTATCAGCAAACAGAAGACTAGCTTTAAATCAGACCAATGCTGCCAGTGTGTAAAAAGCATCTTAGTAAATAGAGCCAGACACAGTAAAGGTGTGTCTCATCACAGTTCACTCAATGCTATACACACACCATCAGCACTTTCACTGTTCCTGTCACAAAACAGAGCAGGGGCACTTGGCCACCAAGTATATGTAGTAAGACAACCACATTAACTTCAAATTTAAAGTGCTTTCTTTTAAATATGATACTTTTCCTCAAGTGCAAATAATAACCAGGTGAAATTTGTTTCACAATTCAACTGTATGAAGAAGGTAAAATGGCATTGTTGGAAGGTTTGCATTTGTATTGTATCCAATCACCAGAGGACTTGTATTCACTAAAACTGACCACAGTTTCTTTCAAAACAGTCCTGGACAGAGGTGAAGCTCTGTGAAATCAGTCGTCTTTACTCCTGTCACAACAGAGAGCTATGTGAGGCTCTACACAGCTCATATTAACACTCGATGTGTTCATTACTTCACTATATAACTACTAACACAAACAATACCGACCAACTACAGTTTAACCCTGAGCTCGTGTTACTGTTGAGTTTCATGCGTTCTTCCCGTGTGCTTGTGGGTTCCCACCGGTTCCCCCGCTTACCTCCTCCCTCCTAAAAACATGGACTGTAGGTGTAGGTGTAGGTGTAGGTAGAGTAGAGTAGGTGGACTGCCTACTCTAAATTGTCCCTGTGTGTGAACGAGTATGTGAATGTGTGTGTGAGAATATATGTGTGATGCTCTGTGATAGACAGGCGCCCCATCCCGGGTGTAGACCACCTCATGTCCAGTATTACTGAAACAGGCTCCAGATCCCCGCGACCCTGACCAGGATTAAGCGCTAATGAAGATGAATAGTGATGATGAATGTGAATGTGAGGCTCTTCAGCAGGTGAAAGTACCTTCCCTCATATCCTGGGCTGAAAGGGTATGAAAAATTAATGGTGGGACAACAGTACAAGTGCAATATTGTGGAATCTGCCTTTTTTTTTTTTTTTTTAAACTTCACACTTTCAAAAAAAACAACAACAACAACAAACAAACAAAAAAGATCACTGCAGAAATATTAATTTATACAAATAATGACAATTATTATGAATAAATTATTGGTTAGGATATTCATTTAAACCTTCATGAAACCTTGGCCTTCAGTAATTTATTAAAACATAAAAGGTATATAGAATATATAGAATAAATAAATTTTATATAGAATAAAAATTTTGCCCGGTGTGTTTGTTCTTTAAAAATCAGGAAACCTAGCCGGCAAATTTTCAAGAGACATGCGACAGCTGAAAATATTTTTTGGCAGGCAGATTCTTCATAAGGCTGAAACTGTCACTCCCATGTACTAGACACATCATAAACACACATCACATCACTTTCTCTGTGAGAACTATGGAACTTTCAGATCTCTACTGAACACGGGGCAGTTAACACTATATTCATGATGTTTACTCTTTTTGAACTGAATGCCATTTCATACTTCACCACTCACTTGTAGTTTCTAATGCTGTAATGATGTTTCTTAGTGTATTTTATCAATTGGTACGAGGCGCTCGATTCAACAGACTGCATGATAAAGAAAAATCTAGGCTAATCGTCATAAAATACTGCTTATAATAATGTTATCAACATTTAAACCTAGTCAAGCTTACACCCCTTCATGTGAAGAAGGCTCCAGGGGTTTAAAAAAAACATCCTTCTCATAGGCACTATTCTCCATGTGATTTCACAGGACTGTGGGTTATGACTAAGCTAAGCTACGGCTGATTCGCTGCTAAAGCTTGTGGCAGAGACTCCAAAATGGCTGAGGTTTGTGTGAATGTACATTAGAACACTGAAAAAATGATTCAGTGCTTAATAAATATGACAAAAACAAATCTGTGATTTTTACACAATAAAAAATCAAATGATTACAAATACTTAAATGCACACACGGGAGAAATTAACACTTTTTAGCAAAATGTCTTCAAAATTTTTAATACTTAGTTTATATCATTTTTTTTTTCAGACAGCCTTTAAGAATACCTTTAACAAAAGAAGAACGCATCGAAATTATTCTCATGGTCGGATCGGTAAGCTGTCTCAAGGTTGCGAGTTCCATGCACAACACCAGATGTGTTAACACCAGTTCATCATGAGTGGGAGAGACGACTCTGTGTGTTCATGAAGAAATGGTGATCATGTAGAGGATGTTTTGTAAATAAAGTTACAATCTGCTAAAAAATGTTAATTCCTCCTATTTATGGAGATGTTTGGGGCACTCTGTGTACTTAATTAAATTTACTACGATTTTTTGTGTGGATATTGTTACCACACTTTTCTTGAGTAAATCTCACACTAATGTTTTTCATTGAAAGTGGAATTGAGGACTTAAAGGTTTTATCTGCAGCCAGCTTCCTCTCAGAGTAACTTTCACACCCTCGAACCTTATAGTCATGGGAAAAAGAAAGTACACCCTCCTTCAATTCGATGTTTTTATTTATCAGGGCCTAAACAACAATAGTGTGGTCCTCACCAACTTCTATACACAAATAACCTCAGGTGACAACAAAAACAACAGATTTCAATATGTAGTCATTTTTTCCCAAAAAGTAAACCAACATCCAACATTCCGAAACCAGGTGGGGAAAAAATATGTACACCTTTCCAACTTCCACAGTCATTAAGAGAGTAATTAGCAGCCGGGTGTTACTAATGAAATACACAAGGTTACCTCAACCTACTACCACTACCTCTACAAAAGCAGAACTTTTAGCAGTTTGGTGTTCTGGAGCACTCAGGTGTGTGTCTGCATCATGCCAAGAAGAAAGAACATCAGCCATGACCTGAGAGAAACAATTTCTGCTGCTCATCAATATGGGAAGGGTTATAAGGCCATCTCCAAACAATTTGAAATTCACCATCTACAGTGAGAAGGACTGTTTACAAATGGAGAGCCTTCAGTACAGTTACCAATCAGGAGTGAGCATCCCAGCAAATTCAGTCCAAGCTCAGACCATTTAATACTCAGAGATATAAAGAAAAACCCAAGAGCTACATCATGTGACCTACAGGCTTCTGTAGGTACATTACGTGTTTATGTTTATTACAGCACAATCAGAAAAAGACTGAACAAGTATGGCTTTCATGGAAGGGTGGCTAGGAAAACACCCTTTCTTTCCTTTGGACTGATGAGACCACAGTGGAGATGTCTGGTCATCATACACAGCGCCATGTTCGGCAAAAACCAAACAGCATATCACCACAAACATCTCATAGCAATTGTCAGGCATGGTGGTGGAGGCGTGATGATTTGGGTTTGTTTTGTAGCTACAGGACCTGGGAAACTTGCAGTCATTGAGACAATGATGAGCTCCACTTTATACCTGAATATTCTTGAGTAATGTGAGGCCATCTGTCCATCAGCTTAAGCTGGGCTGAAACTGGGTCGTGCTACAGGACAATGATCCCAAACACACCAGCAAATTGACAACTGAGTGGCTAAAGACAAAAAAAATCAAGAGGCTGAAATGGCCAAGTCAAAGTCCAGATTCAACCCCATTGAGATGCCGTGGTGGGATCTTAAGAGAGCTGTGCATAAATGAATGCCCTCAAACACCAATGAACTGACGCAATGTTTTAAAGAAGAGTGGGTCAAAATCTCTCCAAATAATGTGAGACTAATAAACTCCTGCAGAAAACATTTACTTCAAGTTATTGTTGCTAAAGGTGGTTCTTGATGTTACTAAATTATAGGGTGTACTTATTTTTTCTCATCTGGTTTCTGTTGGTTTACTTTTTGGGAAAAATGACTACATATTGAAATCTGTTGTGTTGTTTGTTGTCACCTGAGGTTATTTGTTTGTGTATAGAAGTTGGTGAGGAACACTCTATTGTTATTTAAGCCCTGATAAATAAAAACATAGAATTGAAGGAGGGTGTACTTTCTTTTTCTCGTGAATGCATATCATTTCCTGACAAACCAACCCAGGTGGAATAAGCCATGTGTTTCAGTTCTCATATAGTTCTTTTATCACAAGAGCGCAAGTTTCTCTGCTTTTACACTAGAAGGAGGAACTGAGAAAACAGGGTGTAGAGAACACTGCAGAAATAAACTTCCCAAAAAAGTAAGGAAACAGCAAACTATACCTTAAATGTGGGTTTAAAACCTGTGAAAGCAAAGATCTAGGTTTTCAAAAATTCATGTCAAGTTGCACATTAGTTTTTTCCCTCAGACAACAGGAATCTTCGTACCTGTCGTTAAGCTAAGAAAATGTTCAAAACAACACAGCATGAAAGCGACCAAGCTCTTGGTTAGATCAGAGGCTGAAAGCCTGTTAAATAAACTCACATGCCTTACCTTCATCAGCTGGTTACTGAGCTGCACCAATCACATGACCCTCAGGAATTCCACCAGCTTCGAGCAGAACTAAGACTACATCTCATGCCACACACACACTGCAAAACGTGCAGCAGAGTCTTTATTCAATCTGAGAACAAATCCAGAGATAAGAGTCCCTGAACTCTCCTATCTGCCAGCTTCAATCCTGACCATCCATCACACTATAAATGCATTTCTGCACCAACGGAGGCCTCTTTTCACATTCCACTGCGAGATGACAGCCGAGAAGACTCAGAGAGGTGCTGCAGTAGCACATGAATAATAATAATAATAATAATAATAATAATAATGTTTTCATGTGTTTCATGCATGTCTTGGGGGTTGGTCATTTGATACTGAAGCTAGTTTATGTCCTCAGGGCACAAATAAATCAAGAAACTTCAAGGCAATGACCTACTTTACTTTCAAGCAAGTTAATTTGAGAAAAAAACAGCAAATACCAAAGCATTTAGAACAAACTGCTGTGAGCTGTCAGGACATTCCTTTACAATATAACAGTCTAACTGTGTAACCATGAAGCTGCTAAAGGCCCAGGTCATTTCAGATGTTCTGTGTGTGGAGTGGAAGAGGAAATGATTTATTTTAAATAAATTCCTCCCATCAAGGCCTACAGCTCTGAAACACAACACAAAGAGCCACAAGCAGTTTTCCTTTAATTACAAAATGATACTGAATTGTGGACCAGCTCAGCACTCCTGTTTCTTCTGTTTAGACTAAAACATTCAGGAGATAATCTATTTATGTAAAACATGGTTTTAAAACAAGGTCAAGAAAAGGAGCTGAACTGATTGAACACAATGAAGCCTTTATGACTGGTGGCTTAGACTGAATGCGCACTCCTGACTTCTGGTAAAGATCATATACAATAACACACACCACACACAAGCAGAGTTAGATCAGCTAACTAATAAACACATGAGATGTGGCTCACTATCTGCCATTACAGTGTAATCAGGAGTCATGCCTCGGAGCAGGGAACAGGTAGAGCGAGTCAGGCTGCTGCTGCTGCTGTTAGCCTGCTGCTAGCTGGGTCTTACACTCAGCCTCCAACCTCCATCACAGGCAGTGACACTAATCCGTGCTGCTCTTACAGATTCCCTGCCACACACACACACACACACACACACACACACACACACACACACACGAGCTCGGCGAGTTCATTTTACCTGCAAATATTCATGCAGCTCTTCCCATTCTGCAGGCTGCATGTAAACACAGGAGCGCGAGTCAGGAGGAAGTGCTGCAGAGCAGCTGCTCGCACACGTGACACGAGACCGGAAGTGCGATGCGATACTGCCAGAGTCAAATATTTTCAAAATAAAAGAAGCTTGTAGTTACCCAGTCCCGGTCCCTGCCCGATTTGCACCGCGCATGCGCACCAATATTGCGCTTCTGCTTCTTATTATTATTAATGCTTTACGACTCTATCCGATCTGCACCGATCTGCGCATGCGTGTCATTTCACCACATTACAGCACATTCTGTGATATTTTGAAATAACTCATACACTGTATATTAAAGAGTATTAACTCTCTGTTAGGAAGAGCATCAGCCACCACAGCACATTGTCTTTTAGTAAACTGGAATATTTTACTGATTAAAAAAAAATCTAAATAAAAATTTACAAAAGCTTGATTGGGCACTTTAATACGTTTAAACTGCATAACAAAAAGATTAGAGACCCTCCACTTTGAACACACACATTAAAAAAACCCGAAATAATATTCCATATTAACTAAGAGCTATTAACAGTTATTAACAGATAATGTTAACTTTATTAACAGAAAGCATTTCACATTTCCTGGTTGTCAGGAAAAGCTTTTAGAGCTTTGAGTCATGACTTACTGAGCTACCATTTGCTAGCTAGCTGACATTAGCAAAGCCATCATTTTAATAAAGTAATGTAAGTAAAAGTAGTGAATGTGGTGAAAATCTACTGTTAAACAGTGTTAAGCATGTCTCTGCACACCTTCCCTCTGGCTCTGGCTCCTGCAGTAAGTTAGCCCTCTGAATGGAGAAGTGCTGTCTTAATGCTCTGCTCATCCTGTCAGTGAGGTTGTTTAAAAAGGAGACACTGGCTGACCTTCAGGTGTTCACTAAAGTCTTACAGTCAACTGTAGATTGTTATGAAATGTAACTAGTGTGTGCTGCCCTGGTTTATACCATCACTTTATTCACTCACATTGGTTTGCTTATAATAATATCAGTACAGTGAGCTGGCTTAGACATCAAAATGAGCAACATAGCAGGAAAATTGCAAAGAACTCCCCACTGAGGGTCTGCTGGAACAGTTTATAGCAGAACAAGACATGGCCTTGCTACAGAAATGTCCAGAGCTTCAGGTCCATGTTAGAAAGTGCATGTATGTTCATGAGTCTCGGCTGCCATATATAAAACTGTCAATCACCTCATTAACCACATCATGTTTTATAAAACTTATCATCAAATAACTTTTATAAAACATGTTTATCGGAAGAAAAAATATTGGCTGAGATATCAGGGTCAACTGAACCTGTAAAAATGACAGAACACTATTCCTAAACATAATTTGTGGAGATGTAACTTAAAAATGAAAGATTGCCATCTGTCCCATTCACTAACATGGGAATGGGCTGGGTTAAAAATGGTACTGCAGCCAGCCACTAGACGGCCTTAGAGATGTTTTGGCTTCACTTTTGACTCTGTCAGAATGTCCACCCATATATATAGTATATACATCATTGATTATAACTGTGGCACTTAAGTTTTGTAATGAAATGTTTTTGTGCATGCATAGCAGACTGAATAGAGCCATAAAACCTAAATGCTTGTGTGATACAGATCAGGCAGCATCATGGCTACCTGATCCATGTCCCCTGCCCAATCTAATTCCCTATGACAGCCCATGCATGGTGCAAATCTGGCAAGGGATGCCCGAGTGGTAAGCACACCCTCTGTGATTCACCTGATGTTATTTAATGGTGTATAATATACAAACCAATGAACATCTCGGTTCTATAATTTAGTAGCAATGGTAAGAGCTCTGCTCTATTGTTCTTTAACATGAAGTCAGTTCACTGTGACAATTTTGAAAATTATGCAAAAAACAATCTTCCCTAAAGACATCTTCAAATTAGAGACTGACAAAAAGCTGAGTTTCAGTAAAATTTGAATTCATATATAATAAGAACTGAGTAGAGTTCTTTAACACCTAGGTTAAATGAAGTTAGTCTGGCAGAATTCAGGGGAGCACTGTATGTTCATGTTCTGTTTAAAGTAAAGACTAAAGTAGTCCACAATTCAGTATAATTCTTACCTGAAGGAAAACGGTGGTTGTTGGTGTTTATATTTTGTTGTCATGAACCACTCGTGCTTGTGACGAGAGAGAAGCTATCAAAGAGTGTTATAAAGTATAAAATTCAGGCACTTGGCGCACGGTACACTTTCACATCACTCAGAGGACTTGTGGATATAAGGCTATATTCACTTTATTATTATTTATACTGTTATTACTCCAGTACTGCACTGACACTTTCCCATTTACTCAGAAGACCTGTGGATATAAGGCTATACTCACTTTATATCCAATATTATATCTTATACTTTTGTACTGAATAAGTTTGTTTATTTTTATTATTCTGAATACTCTTGCTTGCACACTTTAACTTTTGGATTGCTGCTGTAATCTGTGAATTTCCCTCTGGGATTAATAAAGTGATCTATCTATCTGTCTAGCTATCTATTTGTTCTCTCAAAACCACTATATTTATGACTGTAATTACCTAGAATTTTAAACAGGATACCAAAATGTGATACCAAAATAAACATTTTGTGGGTCCTGAAGCCCTGAGTAGTCAGTTCCACTATTCTGCTGTCAAATCAGTACGTGTGGTGTTGTGTCTCTATGCACACAGTAGAGGGTGGTGAAGAGGTGTACACCCTGCTCTTATGAAGTGACCTACCTGCTAAAGTTCATTATTAAAGAAAATCCTACAGAAACAGCTGATCTTTATTCAGGAATAATCACAATCACTTCACTGATGACAGGGGTATGCAGACACAGACATAATTAAGTGGAGGTAGAAACCCCACAGACTGAGCACCTTGTTGGCTGTTGTTCATGTCAGTTTCATGACTGACAAGTAAAAAGCAGCCTAGTTATAGTGCAAGAAAGAGGGAATGTGTGGCTTCACAAGAATAATGAATCACACTTAATGAGATTTTTGAATTATTTCAAGCAAACTGCAAAATATTTTTCCAAATGTGGATATAGCCCTATCTCAGCTTGCCTGTTACCAGTGCATCAGGAAAGTGTTCTTTTTCTAAACTGCCTTTAGTTATAAAATCGCTTGCGGTGTAGGCTACTACAGGAGAGACTGAGCCACCTGGTGCACATTTCTCAGGAATGTGATATCAATCATTATCAAAGATTCATGATATTATCAAAGATTTCCCCTATCCTAAAGCCAGGAAGAAGAGCATCTAATGGTGCCAAAAAATTAACTACTGCTCAACAACTGTACAGCAGACACGGGCTCACATCTCACATGTCACAGCCTGAAACACTGCTTAATTTACTAAAAATATATTAAATAAAAGAGAAATAATATACTAAATAAAATCATTCTGTGTCTGTACAATTCACCTGAGAAGTGCGATGGCACAAATTTGTTTTAATCATTTCAAATACAAAATGGTAAAATACTTTTAGAACAGTGAAAATAATTAAAATAAAATAGGAGAACATGACTTCTTATTGTTTGGGACAGTTAAATATTGAATCGTCATGATGACTTTGTTGACTGTTTATGAGTGTCATTTGTTTTTTGTTTTTTTATTAACATCCTATTACGGTGTAGTTTCAGAGTCTAGATTGTTGGTCTTAATTGATAGATTAAATAATAATAGTAATATGTTAAAAATGTATAGCTTTACTTTTTGCCCTTCAAGAGCTCACATAAACATGATGTGGCTCAGTTAGGATTTGAGCTTGACACACCTGCTCAATATTATAACCAGTGCATGTGTATGAACATGTGAACATCGCCAGGAGGAGGGTGATTAGTTAAGAGGCAGCTTGTACGTCTGTAGCCAGTATTCAAATAATCTGACCACACGAAAACCACTGGCTGTAAATGCCTAAAACATGGGACTATACCCTCTCGATTTGTAATTGTGCTGTTGACAGATCAAACATATGTTGTCCAAACACAGAAAGCCAGCAGTGTGACCATGACAATGCAGTTGTTCCTCCTCCAGGTAAGTGAGCTATAGCTATATATATATATGCATTCGTCCCACACACACCACTGGCTTTTCTGCAGTTCTCAGCTTTACCTCAGTTTACAGGAAGTGTCTGTCCTGTATGTCCTGTAGTGTATATTTTTACATAATCCAGCTTCCTGTGCATGTGCCTGAAATGCAGTATGTTGAATAACCGAGTACAAAGAAAGGAAAGGTCTTAATCTGGGCCTGGGTGTATGATATAATTCATTATTAACAGGAGGTTGAATCTGATTGGTTAATTGCACAGTCACATGCCCCATTGTAAAAGGGTGTGTAACTTGTGCAACTGGGTTATTGTAAGGTTTTTCTTTTTCTTTTCCCTAAAACATTTGTTTGTTTTTCAGTTAAATTTTGTTGTTTGCTATTTCACATTAAAGGTGGACACGATTTATCTTGGTTTTATTTTTTACATCACAAAAACCTGCACTGGTAACAGGGTGTGTTTTTATATCCAGTGTACACTGTGAGTGGTTACATCCTGCTTTTATACTGCAGCATTCTTAATTCAGTGACTGGTCTTATGTGTCTTCATTTACAGATTTATGTTGGCTTGCTTTTCTTCATAGTTAGTCAATGCCATTAATATAAAACAAGTGGGTTTGAGAAAAAGTTTCATTAAATTTGTGGGTGTAACTGAAATACACAAGCTATTTAAACTTGCAGTGTAATCCGTATGTAAAAGTGCAGAAAATCAGCTGAGGTTTACATTAGTTAGTCTTCTTGTGTGTAAATTTATACACTCAGGTGCATGAGTAGGATACCAACAATTTTTCTGAAATTAGGAGATTTTCATGAACGACCAAATTTCTTGTGTAAACTCTCTTACGAACGATTTACAAATAAATACATTCATATCCAGCTTGATAAATGACGTCCAATAACCGTATAATAATAATAATAATAATAATAATAATAATAATAATCTAGTTTTAGTCAGCTGTAAGAGATGACCATCGATATTTCACTAACTTCACATGATGTACAGTCAGTCCAGTTGATGCTGCTGTTACCATTACAGATCTCCATTTGTGAAAAGGAACCTAAACATAAACGCGAATCATTTCCACAGAATCATTTCCTCAGCTCTGAATCTGCCTTCAGGGGCTGCAGCTGGATGTCACTCCAGTCCACACAGGTACTGTGGTGTTATACCTGCGGGTCTGTGTCTCTCTCTCTCTCTCTCTCTCTCTCTCTCTCTCTCTCTCTCTCTCTCTCTCCGTTTGGTTCCTCGAGGAGCAGGAAAGAGACGCGCGCGCTGTGACCGAGCCTAGTTTTCCCCGGAGATAAATTCATTATCTGTTTTTTGGTTTGTTTTATTGTTGCCAGTGTTTAGTTTGTTTCTTGTATACTACCTCTCTGTGAGTTTGATGGGATCCGCGCTCTGCCCGGGCCGTGACCATGCCGGTGATGAAGGGACTGCTCGCGCCTCAGAACACCTTCCTGGACACCATCGCCACGCGCTTTGACGGCACGCGTGAGTTTCCCTGCAGAGCTGCTGTGTGGAAGAGCTCAAGGTTTGGAGTGTGTTAGGAGTCAAATGTAAAACTGTCGGATCTGTGACACGTCTGAAGCTCTTACTGAAACATAGCAATCTGAAACTCCTCAGTAGGCTAGACTGAAGATGGGTATTTATGTAAAAATGGCTTTACTAAAACTTTGAAGGCCATGGTTAAAGAGAAGGAGTTGGTAAAGAATAAACAGATGGTTGTTTTGTGGGATTTGGCATGTGTCTCTCTCACATGCACACAGGAACAGTGAGCGTTCAGGAAATCCACAGATCCACAGCCTAGCCCTCCTGTTTCCAAAATCAGATAACAAGCAAACTCTTACTTTATTTAATTCTTATCATTTGTCTATGTGGCTATCGTGTCACAATTATATTCGGTAGCTATGAGGAATGTGAGTAATCTTCATGTTAAATTTTGGTCTTAACTATCTCACTGTGGTGCTCTGCAGACATCTGAATGCACCCAGTTGTGACAGAAGAAGTTTTTTCTGTCTCCTTTTTGAATTGATTTATCACACTTCATTCAGCTATTTGGTCATGTAACAGCCATAGATGAACTCCAGTATGGACCTTTTTTTGCATCATCTGTCATTTGTGGACATCCGCACAGGACGGAAGAAAAGAGGTCTACTTCTAAATTTGGTAGGATCTTAGTGATTTAATTTTATCTTCAGTAGCAAGCAATAGGCTGTAGTGTTCTCATTCTCTCTCAATGCTTATTATGAATACATTTGAATTTTGTGAATACAATGCAGGCCAGACATGTAACGGTGTTGCTGCTATCAGATTAATTAGATTAGCTAATCTAGATAAGATGATAGATAATCAGATAGATAAATTATGTCTCTACGCCTATACGTTATTGAACAAGTGCTCTAGGTACTTTGTCAGGCTGGGTTGTTGTATGGTCTTCTGGCAGAATTGGCACATAATACTGTCTTCTTTTACTATGATTTGCTATTACTGGACAGTAAATTGATAACACTGTAAAGTTGCATTTGGAGCCTGCACCCCCACCAATGATGCCTGATCCTTCCTTCCAACCTTTATCTATTTGTGCGATAAATCTGCGGATTTAAGAACTTTAATCATATACATTCAGTGGAGCAAACCAACTTAACCATAGTCTTACAACTGAAAATTCACAACTGGTTAGGAAAAGGGTTATTGATGGAGGTTTTCCTCAGCGTGCCAGGTTCTCCCTTTTCTGTAAGATCTGAAAATGATCCTGTAGTTCAGAGAATTAGTGGACATGTGAGAATCTCATTATCACACTAACTAGCAGTATTTTTCTCTACATAACTTCTGTTAATAGCACCATACGAAGTTCTTGAGTCCATTTATGCATGGTCTCTTTCAGCTTAAATAATACTCTATATTAGCCACTACATTATGGTCCAAAAGCACTTGTTTTAGGCTACCTGATTTTAGACCAAGAAAAATCATGTAGGCCTATGTAAGATACATCGTCCAGGCTTAAATCATTAGACAACTAGCACAACAGCTACAGCCAAAGATTTCAAACGTAATGCCAAAAATCTATCAGCACAAGAGAAACCTGCATGAAACAGTAGATTAGCTAGCTAGCTTACAAATGTTCTAATGTCATAAATAATTATTAAGACCAATCCCCAGGATTATAAACACAAATTTACCCCAAAACACGTTTCGCTTCGAGTGTGTTGATTTGACATTAAAGTCCTCCAGTGTGTAAATCTTAAATGTGGATGGAAGTGTAAATGTGGATGGAAGTGATTATCACATAATTTTAATTTAAAGGGGACAGAAAATGGGGATGCCATTTAGAAGTTAAATATTGTCATTTTCTAACTGGCAGCCCCCTTTGCATTCTCCCTCCAGCTGAGGATCTGTCTATAACACCTGTCCATCGGCTGTATGGTGGGACAGAGAAAGCATTATAAGAGAGAGCATATGGCTGCTCTTCTGTGTGAATGTTAGTCAGAATATTAGTCAGATTACCTTAGTGCAAAGCATCCTAGTTTGCAACACAGAGCTAATGAAGCTAAATATAACACTAAATGGAAACTCTTGATGGTAAATGCTCTCCTCAAGGGCTTTAGGCATCCTGAAGGTGTGACAGTATACCTTTGGGAGCACTGTTTGTCCTTGAACTACTGCAGATAAAATGGCAGAGAATAACACCAAAATGGCTAAAAAAAAATCCCATTCCATACAATAAAAATAACCATGCTGATGTAGTGTATATAGAGTGAGACTGTCTAGCTTGAATTCTTGGACACTTCTTCCTGATGATATAAACTTCCTCCAGCAAGTACTACTTACTCTTTATGGTAGACTGTTGTTTGTTTTCCCAAGTAGTTCACTGACTAGTACAGGAGTGGTATTCTGTCACACTGAGGCCCTGTCCACACATATACAGCTAGTTTTTACCCCTTTTGCGCTATTATATCAGCATTTACAGCTTTTTTCCTGTCCACATGAAAAAAGTGAAAAATAAGTTTTAAAATTTCTCCACCTGAGAGAGTGGTTTCAAAAAGCTTCTTTTTCAGTCACCAAAAACACAGTTTTCATGTGGACTGGAGACCAAAATGCAGAGGAAAAAAAATACATTTTCAAAAATATCCTTATCCATGTGGTCAGAGCCTGGCTCCCTTCAAGATGACATATGGTAAATAATTACAGTGAAGCAATAAGAGTGTGTCTGATACAGAGAGAGAAAAGAGTGGCTTCAGTCTTGGAGTAGGGGTTTCTTCCTTGCGCAGCAGCCTTTCAGGCCATGGAGATGTAGGACTCTCTTAATGGTGGATGTACATACTTTGGTACCTGATGCCTCCAACTCCGTCACCAGGTCCTTTTGTTGGGATTGAGTTGAACCTTTCAGGCTAAATTTTGTTCATCCCTGGGAGTTGCATCATTCAGGAACTGTGTGTCATTCAGGAACTGTGTCTGTGTGTGCCAAAGATTATTATATTTGCATACAATTGTTAATACAGACACTTGTGGTACCTTAAGTAGTTTGGAAATCTGAATCCAACGTGACCCTGAGCAGGATAAAATGCTTACTGAGATCTCTTCTTTATTGATGACAGAAGAAGTGAAACAATTTTTGAATCTTTTTGAATCTTTGTACTCAAATGTACAAAACCAGAGATGAAGCAACTTAAAGCACACATTCGCTGCATCTCCACGCACTGGTGTTCTGGAGCACTCAGGTGTGTGTCTGCCTCATGCCAAGAAGCAAGAACATCAGCCATGACCTCAGAGAAGCAACTGTTGCTGCTCATCAATATGAGAAGGGTTATAAGACCATCATTCTACAGTGAGAATGATTGTTTACAAGTGGAGAGCCTTCAAGACAGTTGCCAGTCTTCCCAGAAGTGGGTGTCTCAGCAAATTCAGTCCAAGTTCAGACTGTTTAATACTCAGAGATATAAAGAAAAACCCAAGAGCTACATCATGTGACCTACAGGCTTCTGTAAGCACATTAAGTGTTTACGTTCATGACAGCACAATCAGAAAAAGACCAAACAAGTACGGCTTTCATGGAAAGCTGGCTAGCAAAATTCCCCTTCTCTCCAAAAAGAATATGGCAGCATGACTTAAGTTTGCTGAATTGTATCTGAACAAACCATTTGGACTGGTGAGTCCAAGGTGGAGATGTCTTTGGTCATCATGCAAAAACCAAACACAACGTATCACCACAAACACTTAATACCATCTGTCAAGCATGGTGATTATTTGGGTTTGTTTTGTAGCTACAGGACCTGGGAAACTTGCAGTCATTGAGACAATGATGAACTCCACTTTATACCTGAATATTCTTGAGACAAATGTGAGGCCATCTGTCCAGCAGCTTAAGCTGGGCTGAAACTGGGTCGTGCTACAGGACAATGATCCCAAACACACCAGCAAATTGACAACTGAGTGGCTAAAGACAAAAAAAATCAAGATGCTGAAATGGCCAAGTCAAAGTCCAGATTCAACCCCATTGAGATGCTGTGGTGGGATCTTCAGAGAGCTGTGCATAAATGAATGCCCTCAAACACCAATGAACTGAAGCATGTTGTAAAGAAGAGTGGGCGAAAATTTGTCCTAAACGATATGAGAGACTGAGTTTGTGAATGGGAGCGAGGCAGTGCGTGGTTTAGTAATCAGGAGACTGAATAGAGATAGGGGTCATCTGATCAGAAGTGTCCTCCTACAAGGAGAAGTACAGGGACCATTGGAGGATTTATAAAACACTTGGCTGGATTTTTATTGCATTTGTTGGACTGAACCATGATGAGTTGATTCCAGTGGCTGGAAGGGGAGGAACAAGGTTGTTCAACTGTTGTTCATGGGTGACCAATTCACTTTTCTTTCATTCATCCATCCATTCATAAAACTACATCCAGATTTCTGTAAAGCTGCTTTGTGACAATGTCCGCTGTAAAAAGCCCTGTATAAATAAGACTGAATTGATGAATTCATTCATTTTCAGTAACTGCACTAGGTGCGTGTGTTTTCTAAATTCAGTTTGGTGTCTCCCTCACTTCTGCCCTGTACAGTGCTCTATATATTGAGCAGTCTACAGAGTAAATAGTGAAAGTGAGTCAGGGCACAGTTTCAGACAGGGCCTTAGTGTTCACCTAGTCTCAGCCTTAAATCCTCTGCCCACTGGCTACAGAGTGCCCGATATCTTTTCTGACCACAGCCTTCGGAATGTTAAAGGTTGCAGTCTGATTTGCTCCCATGTGAAACGTTTGAACGCTATGGCACAATTACTGTTTTGGAGCAAGATATGGCATGATGGACTCAAAAACCTCCACATAATCTTGTCTTTGAAAGTTATTAAAGAGTTTTGTATCAAGGACTTAGTGGTGAACAAAGCAAGTTTTCCAACAGGCTACTGAAAAAAATCTGCCATGTCAATCAAATTGCTTCTGTCTGTGAAAGCAGGAAGTTCTTGGGTGTGTTTGTTGACAAAACATACCAGATTCTCACTTTTCAATTTATTTTGCATGTCATTTTATTCAGACAAAAAACCTCTCCAGGAATAGCAAAGAAAAACCTCAAAATAGAAAACCACAAGGGACATGCCTAAGGATCCCTCGCTGAATTCTACAGCAAATACACCTACTTCACCCATTACAAGGGCAACACAGAGGGTTTAACTGGACAAATTAGACAGAGATAACAAGAAACAGGTGTGACTAATTAACTACCATGGCAACAGCAGATGAGAACAGGAAACACTGATAATGTATGTGAAAAGACAAAACTGACACCAAGGATAATCTTGAGGCTCCTTTTAAGCGGAAGCAGCGTTAGCTGTATTTTAAGTGTGCTGTTGATTAATAGTGCCTGTGTTTTAGACGTTAAACAGCCTCCACAGCACCAGCAACTCAGCTCACTGAGGTCAGCAATGGTGTGGCTGTTATACAACAGAACAGTGCTTTAACCTTCAGTATGGCATACCAGGTATACTGTACCTAAGGTACCTACAGTCTGTCTGAGCTTTCTAGGTATCACAGTGACCAGAGAGATAGGGATAAACTTGATGCTGAGTGATCATTGCCCAAGCTTAAGCTAAATATATAAGTGAGGTTGTATAAATGCACCCATCCACTCTTACTTCCCACACAGTGGAATATACTGTATACAGGCTGATGTGTCAAACACAGACAATCCCATTAAAATAGAAGGTTCCAGAAATTATCCTGAGCCCCCTTAGGAGACTACCCCCTGTGTCTGTCTGTCTCTCTCTCTCTCTCTCTCTCTCTCTCTCTCTCTCTCTCTCTCTCCTTGTGCTGCTGCTCCCCTCACTAATCATACCTTGTTTCTTTAAATAGCTCTCAGGTGTTACAGTTTGGGACTTGGGATGGTGTGTGTATGTGTTTGTTTTGTGAGGATAGCAGTGTACGGAGAGCCTGAAAACAATCTAGGACAGGACAGAATTGTTCCCACTGCCCTTTATCCTTTCACATTTATGAAAAAGTAGAAAGCAGGGAGTGGGGAATTATGTTAAAAGAAACATGATGGATTAATGATCAATTAAAAGCCAGCACTGAAAAAGTCTGATTTCTTAATGTCCATACCTGGCAGTAGTGTAATATTTTTATTTGTTATTTGCAAATATTTCCAATCTGTATATTAAATCAAATGTAAAAGTAAATGCTTTTATATTGTAGTGAGGACCAAATGTGCACACAAGGATAGGGATATCTGACAGTTATGAAGGAAAACTTTTTTTTTTAACACAACCTGCAGCATTTATTTAAAAACTAAAACAACAAAACCAAAAAACACAACATGTAATATGAATCTAAATGAATTGAATTTGAAAATGAATTTTATGAAATGAAATGAATTTTATTTGTGCTTATTTTAATCAAGGACATTCATATTTTTATTAAATTACTTTATTTATTTTATTTAACCCAGCCACTGCGAGTGTACTCTCAGTGCCGGTCCCAAGCCTGGATAAAATGGGAGGGTTGCATCAGAAAAGGCATCCAAAGGCAACCCCTAACGGAAGCAGCAGAAAAAACAACAACAACTCTATTTATTTTATTTTATTTATTACCTGAACTGGCACGTTTGAGTTGCTAATATTTCCTAATTGATAAAAAGGAAGAGACACACAGACATAAGACGGATGAAATTAGTGTCAGTAGTCAGACTATGCTGGTCTAGGACTGCAGTACTGCTGTCAGGAGGTTATGACCTGGACAGAATCTAGAGAATTATAAAGACAGCACAGCGTCTAACTCTTGCCTTTAACATGTACATTTACATTTATATTTGCAGGTCCACTGCAGTGTGGTGTGACGAGTGTGTTCTTGCCAGTTTAGCTTAAAAGAAGAAAACCCTCTAGCTCCTATAAACCAGTCAGCACTCTTACAATGTCTTCATCCCCACAATTGTCTTCTATTTTTCAATCAGAGTTCCTGAATTCCTGAGTGCTTCCTGCCCAATTAATCACAGACCAGTCAAAACTGAGACTGAATTCTATCTACTAGCCCAAGGCCAGTTTTCACAGCTCATTGCTATTAAATAGAACCCAATTATGTAGGAACAAACCAACCAGGAATTTCTTCCCCTTCTTTATCCCTTTTAATCCTGTGGCGTTTGGCAACATTAAATAATCCTACAAAAGTAGAGTCATATCTAACATCATTGGCTAAATCAAAGTGTAATATATAAATACAAATAAATGAATTAAAACATTATCATTACTGTCATGATAATGATGGAGTAAGCATCATTAATATATTAGCAAAGTAGTCAGGGCAGCGAGGGCATGGCCAGGCGTGGGCTGTGATTAGGAGGAGGAGCTGGAGAGAAGGAGCGTGGTAATGGATGGCTTGTGACCCGCCAGAGAGAGGGGGGATTTTCAGAGGAGGGGGTGTGGGTGTGAGTAACTTAAATGTTCATTATGTAATATATTCATTATGTAATATAAGCAGTATTTTATGATGAATAGCATACTTTATTAAGCAGCCTATTGAATGTTTTGTTCCACTAACATATCCAATCGAGAACCTCATAAGAAGCAATATGATATGATATTGTTACACCCCTAATAAATATGTAAATATTAGTGACACAAGATCCATGAAGATTTTAAAATAGGTTGTTTTTGCACCTTTGTTTTTGTAAATTGACTGTATGGACTGGGGAGAAAAATATGTTTTGAAACTTCAGCAGTGCTTTCTAGTGCAAAGAAACCCTCTTTTATTAAAAAACAAAAAACAATATTAAAACATATTTTTCCACAATATGGCCCCTTCCCTTTAAGAGACGTACCATATACTGTTATGTTGCTGACATATACTGATATGTGCTCAATTATGATGCAATATCAGCCTGTTTTTGATGCCTCATAGAACAAAACAACAAGCCTAAGCATAAGTATCAAGTATCATAACAGAAAATTGGTTATTAAATGAAATAAGACAACTAAAAGTATAGCCCTAGGGCACACATAATTGCAGTTTACTCCATGTTCTTATAAGACTTATTTTCCTGTCCCTTCTGCCAAAACATATGCTGTCTGATTTGCTAAATACTTCTTCTGAAACGTAATCATTTCTACTTGTCAACAAACGACAAATTAACAAGCTGTTAAATCCTTCATAGTCATATTTACTGCTTCCTAAGAAAGGTCCAAAACAGTACATTAATGTAAGCTTTTGGAAATAGGCTACAGAATACTGTAAATGTTAACATGTCCATAATGATAGAATTGTCTAATAGAAGATTTTTCAAAATCATAATTCATTCTAACAAATAACATTATTGAGAAAATGTAAATGATTATGTGGCTTGGGACAGTGTACATAGATCCTGAGTCGGAAAGATAAAAAAAGAAAAAAGAAAAGATGTGAGGACGTACTGTATGTGGACCAGTGCCCTACATAACACATCCATAAATCAGCTGCACAGGAGGGCACAGGAGCACTGAACAAATGCTACAGATAACATGCGTGAATTCTAATTTATGCTTTAGTTATACAGTTTTTCTCAATTTTTTTTCTCAACACACTTTTTGAACACTACCCCCTTTTTCTCAAAACCTCAGGGTAACAGTAGAGGTGTTGGACTTTGCACCATCATACTGCAGCCCTCAAAATACAATGTGCAAATATACAGATATGCTAAATACTGCAAGACCCAGTTTCAAATTTTTCGTTCCTTGAATTTAAACTATACATATATTACAGTCAGTCACAGAACAAATATAGGCTACATGTAAATACACCCCAATGATCACAGATCAGTGAGAAAGCCAGAGAAGTATACTATCAATAATTTCAGCATCAGAAAAATCCTATTTAACTACTTACACTCCTCATTAATCTCAGCATCGTCATTATTTGGATCATATCTCTGGCCTGGGAGCCACATGACCTCGTTCACATCATGCAAGATGTTTGCACTCCCAAGGCAGCAAGGGAAAGATGCTGCATCTTAACAATCCTGGGATGGATTCAAGTGCAATGTCCACACAGGCTTCCTCCATTGCCTGCAAAAAGCTTTCCCTCGTAGGGATTCTTCTCATGTACCTTCCACCACTATGCTAAGAAAAACTCCTCTATGGGATTGGGGAATGGGGAATATGCTGGCAGTAACAGATTGGAAAATCTAGGATGGTCACTGAACCAGTTGCGTATCACTGCAGCAT
This sequence comes from Pangasianodon gigas, assembly GCA_022758105.1. Classification (NCBI taxonomy): domain Eukaryota; kingdom Metazoa; phylum Chordata; class Actinopteri; order Siluriformes; family Pangasiidae; genus Pangasianodon; species Pangasianodon gigas. The sequence goes on from CM040482.1 coordinate 14,261,784, forward strand.
GGTGGACTCGTTTATTCTTTTAGTAAAGTGTGTGTAAATGTTTTTGTAAGCCAAACTGTACTACGAATTTCTGCCAGATTTATAAAAGTTTCAGAAATGCTGATTAATTCGTACTCACTTGTGTATGTTGGTGAATACCAATCACACATCATTCCCGATACAACTCATTTGCATTTGGCCACAAAGCTCTATAAAAGGTAAAGCGCACAGAAGGCTAGAAAGACACAATGACGACTAAACGGTGAAAGAAAAGGCAGAAAGACAGAAGTGGAAGTTATTCTGACTCAATTCTTTGTCAAAAAAAATCCGTAACAGCGCCTAAACAAGTCAAAACCTAGAGAAAAATTACAGAAAAGGTGAATTAAGTGATGTGGAAAAACAAAAGGTTTGACATGAAAATGGAGAGGACAAAGTGCTACACTGTACCCAGATGATCATGGACCCCAAGGCACATCACGCAGGGAAGCTGCTATTTAAAAATCATCTTAAGTGTCTCGGGCCAATGTACTGGACCTGCTCTTCTTATGCATAAATTTACACACACGCAGGAGCATGAGTAGGATATGAACATTTTTTCAGAAATTACAGAATTTTCACGAGTATCAAATTTCTTTTGTAAATGTTCCCCAGTGATAACGTGATGTGACTGCTCTGACAATCCAGGCTATGTTTGTTCACATTGACAATGCACACAACTACATTACAGTATACACACTGTAAAGTATAAAGTGTGGAAACACCTTACATACTGCCACAGCAATCACTTATAGTAAGTATGCAGTAAAGCATATTGCAGTATACTGTATATTGCAGGCTATCACATGATCCTAAAGGCTGAAGACACACATTGCCAATACTGTAAAAAGATGCTATATTGATTTAACCTGTACAGATTGCAAGCCCTGGTTCTTGACTCTGTCTGAATTCCTTTCAAAAGGAACCTGGTATGCTTGTTTCATTGCCATCCTATTGCAACAAAGGATGAAGTCTGTGGTTAAGACACTGGAATGTATCTTGATCAGTTTCTCGTGGTGAATAATGTTGTTAGCCATGACCATGTTTACAGTTGCCATTGCAACCAGAGTATAGTCCTTTTGTTGTTTCCATGTAGTATATTAAACTACAGCATTACAATACACTACATAGAGTATATAACAGCAACAGGTACAGTATAGTACATGAATGAGAAGAGACTACAGCAATACTGTGTTACAGTGTACAGTAACTATGCAGTACTGAAAATGTGAATACTGTAATCTATCTTTCCTGTAAACAGCAGATTGCAGTAAATTACCTGTTCTCCTGCCTGAAGGTACGGACTACAGAAGCAACTGAGAAGCAGCTCGGATTTGGTTGGACTCATTTCTCAGCTTGTCTTATTGTGAGTCCATAGACAAGGACATGGTCAATCACATTTGATATAGCTCATTTGATATAGTTGTTCTTTATAATATGTTGTGACACTTCTCCTGGGTTTGGAGGGAAATGAGGAAATGGGAGGCAGGCTTGGACTCAACTCAAAAAGCGCTCTTTATTGGCCATTACTATTTTGTTTGCTTTTCATCGGTTGTACTTTAATCCGCATCAGCACACACACCCGGCTCTGCACTGCTCAGCTCTTGCTCTCCTGAGGCTCTCGTCTCTCTCCTCTTTATCCTTGCTGCTGCTCACTGAAACATAGAACACTCATTAGCCAAATTCCCCACAGGTGTATAATCCTTATCACTCACTTTCACCGGCTCCGCCCTCCATTCACACACTGGCGCTCGACAACGCCCCCGCTTCCACATATGTATAAAAATATGATCTCTGTGACACTTTAACCGTGGCGTGGTTGTTGGTGCCACATGGGCTGGTTTGAGTATATCAGAAGTGGCTGACCACCTGGGATTTAAATGGGATTTTTTTCTGCTCCTTTTGAAGTGACTCTCTTCAGAAATAAAATTACACAAATTATTTAGATGTCCTCAAAATTATTTGAGAATAAGAAAAAAAATCAACAATAAAAAAACAACAATTCTTGGACCCTCCCCTAGTACATACTAGAAGTTGCATGACTACTAATTTTTGCGAGTTGAGTTTGCAAGTAATTTTAAAAAGTAGTTTTTTTTTTCATATTTATAGCAAAAACTTTAACATCAGGGCATTTTAGCTGTACAATTTGTCTGAGTAGTAAAACAAGCTGCCATACTGCTTCTTCTGGATTCTTTTTTTTATGATTTGTACTTTATTGATTTTCTTATTTGCAGACAAAAGCGGTATAAACAATCGTACATGACATATAAACAACCCACAAAAACATACATAAAACAAAACATTAGTCACTAAATGGTAACAACATAAAAGGTGAGTAAATACAACAGTATAAAGTAAAAAAAAAAAAAGTTAAAAAAAAAGACACCGGGGTATCTACACCACAAGTATCCACTATGAGCTAAATAAAATTCACCATGACCATTATTTTGTCTCGTCGCATGTTACTACTGCTATGGATTACAGAAATTCAAAAATTTCCCCCATTTCTCAAAATAAATATCAATCCTCCCATGCAAACTATAGGAGAGTTTTTCAAGGGCTGCCACCCGTCCTAAATCCGAAAGCCACTCAAAAATCGGAGGCCTTCCGGAAGATTTCCAGTTTTTTACAATCACACGTCTGCCCAGCATGATGCAGCTCTGTATCCACTCTGATTCAATTTTTTTAACGTGACTTAAAGGCCGAGGGTCACCAAGAATGTATGAACTAGGACAGAGATCATACTGGGTCTGTGATATCTTTAAAATATAATCGTGCACCTCTCTCCAAAAGTACTGGATTTCAGAGCATTGCCATAAAACATGAAATAGGTTACCCTCTTCTCTCTGGCATCGGCAACATTCAGAATTATCCTTAAAACCTGCTCTAAACAGCCTTCTGGGTGTCCAATAGAATCTGTGTAAGATTTTAAATTGTATAAGACGTGTTCTAATATCTCTGGACATCAATTTTAAATTCCCAGTGATCCTCCCCCATTCTTCATCTTCAAATGTGCATCCCAAATCTTTTTCCCAGATTATCTTGACTGCAGAACTAATATTTTGGCCCATCTGACTGATAAGTAAGGAGTAATATTTAGATGCCTCATGACCAGTACCTATAATATTCTGGATCATCTCGAGAGTGTTTTTACCCCTGGGAGCATATGAGGGTGAAGCAAAGATACATGTAAGCATATGTCTCATCTGTAGATATCTCCAGAACTGATCGTTAGACAAGATGAATTTTTGCTTAAGTCTCTCAAACGATATTAATGCATCATCTTCATAAAGATCTTCGAGAATATTTATATTTTTATCTATCCACTCCTTCCATAATACAGGTGTTCCACCTATTAACAACTTTGGATTGGCCCAAATAGCAGATGACGGGCTTAAAAAAGGGTCAACCCCTAGAATACGAGAGGTCTTCCCTTCTGGATTCTTAATCCTGTCTCCACTATATTTCCTGTGTATTCAAACTGTTTAACACAATGATTCAGCTCTAAAAATGTCTTGCTTTATTAAGAAAGCAATGTACAATTGAGCATCAAATGCCACAACAGGTAATGGCCAATGCAGGGACGTAAGCCAGGCTGACATACATGAATGTATTTCAGCTGATTAAGGGGAGTCAAATTTGACCCCACACACATCATCACAGTCACTGGTAGTTAGTTCATCAAGGCTCTTTTGATAAGCCTCTGCAGTTTGCTTTAACAGTAAAGGTATGGCCTGGAATGAGTCACAGAACCTGTTTAGGTTGTGACTGAAATTCTCCACAGAACCACCAACAGCACGAGATCCCAAACTGTCACCCATAATGGCACACAAGGCAGCTTCAGTATTTTTCTAACACTTAAAACAATGTTTTTCTCTTCAAGATCTTTGGGATTGTCACTCAGTAATCTGAAAACATGATTTTATCCAAATCCAAATTTTATCCTAACAACATTAACTTCATCAATGCAAGTTTACATTTTATTTGATACTTGACTATGCCTAATTTCTATTAAAATTCCTGAAATAAATGCACGTAGATATATCCATTAATAAAGACAAGAGAAGAAATGATGATGCTCTTCTCTCCCTCTGCCACCTGTTGGAATGAAATAAATTTGAATGGATAAATAAACCTGGATAAATAAAAATAAGCTGAGTAGTACTAAGTAGATCACTCCTTGCAATCAGAACAGCTAACACATTTAAATATATATATACAGTATATACAACCTTAAATCCACTTTTTATGAGCATTTTTATGAGCAAACTAACTAACTAGCCCCCTAAATGAACAAATCACTTTCAGTGATGATGGCTAAATCACATCATTTGTGGCAGAATGCCAAATTACAAAAGATAAGCAAGCATTCTTTTAGCAGTTAGCAAGCTAACATTATCAATCAATTCAGTGCCAAGTGAAATAGATCTGGAAAATGGGATGTCCAATGTCAAATAAATTCAAATTCACATATTACTCATTAACCCAGCGATAAGCGTTAGCCTGGTAGTTATCTTTCCTCAGCTACATTGTCATATTATGAATTATCGTCTGACTGCGAGTCGAGGTTTCCATGGGAAAATGAAGCGGGGAGGAGCACAGCGAGGGGGGCGGGGCATATGATTGAAGAGGATACGCAGGATATTTTCCCTTCAGCTGGCATTACAATCAGCATTCATGTTTTAAGTAACTCAAATGCTGTAAGTGATAACGTTCAATGAATAGGAAAGCCTATTTTCAGACATATCTACTGCAGTCGCCCCTGTGTGACGCAAACATTAATTTCACCCTAACTTTCTGGTCACATCTGAATCTGAATGAATCTGAATGAGATTTCCACTCCTGATTGAACGTGACTCTTGAAATGAGACAGAAACTGTGTTACATGCCCATTGTACATGATCCCTACGATCTCTATATATGTGAGACTTCAGTGCTTTAAAATTTTTGAAAATACATGGGTGCTAAGGCGCACCACATCTAAATTCACAATTAGGAGCATTTTTTGTAAAACCTAAAACTACATTGTTAAAATTGATTTAAAAAAAAAAAAAAATTTTTTTTTTTCATACAACAAACAACCACATGCAGTTGCATGTGTGGCTTTAGATTTAGATTGGTTTATTTGTGTTTTACTCTAAATTAGTGGTTCTCAAAGTGGGGGACAGGAACCGCCAGGGGTCTGTACTGTTTTAGTTCAAAATGTGTAAAACGTCCTGTGAATGGTTTTTAGTTCAAATTTTTTATATCTGAGTAGAATTTGGCATTTGATTTTTTGGTTTAATTGTTACAGGTATCTTTATCTCTATCACAAGAGCATCTCTGTCACAACCTGTGTGTGTGTGTGTGTGTGTGTGTATGGCAATGTACACTCTCCGCTGTATTTCTGCTCTCTGGATACGCTTTGTTTATAGCATAAAGTGCTTTACTTTTCACAGATACTCCTAGATTGCTGCTGTAATCTGCTGACTGTAATTACATGCCACATTGCCATTTCTTACCTTGTACAATGATCCAAGTGAACATGTATGTGTTCTTCTCCACAGATAGCAACTTCATCCTGGCTAACGCGCAGGTAGCAAAGGGGTTTCCCATAGTTTACTGTTCAGATGGCTTCTGCGAGCTCACGGGTTTCGCACGCACTGAGGTCATGCAGCAAAGCTGTGCATGCAGGTTTCTTTATGGGCCCGAGAGCAGCGAACACGCCATCCTGCGTGTGGATTCTGCCCTTGAAGAGCGCAGTGAGCTTAAAGAGGAGATCATGTTTTATAAGAAGAATGGTAAGTAAAAGTGACAGAAAATTTTGCATGATACCCCAAGAGATTAATATTTGCTCTATTCATTATGTTGGCTGAAGTAATGCATTACATATTTTAAACCAGATCATTCACAAAATTCATAAGAATTATAATGACTGAGGTTTTCATACCAGTAAAGCTGTTATAAAAGCTATGACTATGTGATTCTACAGCAATTTGATTCTGTCATAAGTACACACTATTATTCTTTATTCTGTCTAGTTATCCAAACTAAGTGGAGCATCCACAAAAAAAAAAACACGAAACAAGGCTCTTAACAGTATCTTTCATTTGCATTTTTCCACCTCTTTCTTTCCCTGGTAATAGTGAGAGATTTTTCAAGTGGAAGCAAAAGATTTGACAAAGACATCACCAGCTGTGCGCAATTAAACAGAATTTCCCCAAGTGACTTAGTATCAGGCTGTGTCTGACACACACAAACACACACACACACAAATAATGATTAAATGAATTTAAAGAGAGAGGGTCTGATTGGCTCACTGCGCTCATAAGGAAAATATTGTAGTGTTTGATCTCTAAGAGTGTTTTTCTGTCTCCAATACAGGTTGTGTGTTCTGGTGTCTTCTGGACATTGTGCCTATTAAAAACGAGAATGGCGATGTTGTTCTCTTCCTTGCTTCATTCAAAGACATCACAGACACCAAGGCAAAAGCCATTCCAGTTGAAAAGAAAGAAGGTTTTGCATGTTCCTTTGAGTATTTCAAGCATCCATGAAACTCTTGGCTGGTGAACATTAATTAATATCATAGATCAGTGTTGGAAAGGACATAAACCAGGAATACCAAGATCACCTTTATGGTTTCATTTTGCTCGCTCTTTCTTTCCACCTGCTTTGGTCACTTTATTATCATTAGCCCCACAGGTATTTCCAAATTAAAATATTGTTATTGGCATTAATAGTGACAGAGTTTCAGGGTTGTGTTGGGTTGAGTTTTATTATGGTTTAGACTTAAATAGGTCAGGTATAGAAGGTTCTGTTATCTCTGCACCTGCTGTTGTGTAACAACAATCGAATGTCCAAACCTGCAGCGATTACATGTGCAAAACAGGACATCATGAATGACACCGGGGTGAAAAATTAGTCCATCTTCTTATTCACTATTTGAATGGAAATAACATCATGCTGTCTTATTCTTTTGTATTAAATAGCAGCAAAACTACTGCCCCGAATGACAAGTGGTTTTCTCTTTAGTGTATAAAATCACTGGTTTTGCACAGGAAAGGTGAATAGTAGTGGGAACCATTATGTGGTAAATATTTTCAAAACTCCCACATAAATGTCAGGTAGGATTATGAAATGCACCAGTGAATTCAAAATTATGTGAACCGTCATTCAGAAGACATATCCTATATCCAAAGTTGATACAAGATTCTGGTGTTTGTGCTAGTATTTGTTGGGATGTGTTTGTATTAGCATCTGTGTTGTGTCTGTGGTTTCTGCTGTCATACCCATTTTGGTGCCACATTTGAAGTTGCAGTAACCCTGGTTTTTATATTAGCTGTACTTGCTCTTTCCCAGAGCGTCATCATGGTCAGATCAAAGGTGGATCTCCATTCAGCACAGCTCGGGTTCGCTCTAACACGGTCCTCTATCACATCTCAGGACATCTCCACAACCGGCAGAAACAAAACAAAATCAAACTCAACAAGGTACGAGTGGGTGAGCAAACGTGCATGAAGGGTACATGACAGAATGAATGAGGTGAGAGAAGGTGTGACTTTGAATATACTTTAAAAATCTAGTAGTGGTAAGTTAAGGCTATTATACTTAGATATTCATCAGTGAACAGAAGAACTAATGATGAAACCTCTTGCATGAGAGTTGAATAGTCTGAAACTTCACCTTGACTTACTACTTGTAGAAAGTCCCCCAAACTGCACATGTATCAGGTAAAGAAATTAGTAAAACATTTGACAAGAATTCATGTGAGATCAGAGACTAAATTTTGTTTTGAGTTTAATGAATCTCCAGGAGGAGTATTTAAAATTTAATTCCTGTAAAAATGCACAAAACTTCCTGTTGGGCAGAGATTATGGATGTGATTGTGAAATTTGTCTTTGTCTTAAGAAAACCCGTATTTCTATCTAATTTCATTTATATATATATATATATATATATATATATATATATATATATATATATATATATATATATATAATGTGTATGTATACAGTTAGGTCCGGAAGTATTTGGACAATGACAGAGTTTTTGTGATTTTGCCTTTATACACCACCACAGTGGATTGAAATAAAACAGTCAAGATGTGATGGAAGTGTAGACTTTCAGCTTTATTTTAAGAGGTTCCACAAAAATGTGGCATTTACCATTTAGGAATTA
>CM040482.1:14279784-14311932 GCA_022758105.1 Pangasianodon gigas
AGCTCCACTCTTCTGGGAAGCTTTCCACTAGATGTTGGAGCGTGGCTGTGGGGATTTGTGTTCATTCAGCTACAAGAGCATTAGTGAGGTCAGGCGCTGATGTTGGGATGTCGAGGAGGTCTGGGGTGCAGTCGGTGTTCCAGTTCATCCCAAAGTTGTTCAGTGGGGTTGAGGTCAGGGCTCTGTGCAGGACACTCGAGTTCTTCCAGTCCAACCTTCACACACCATGTCTTCATGGAGCTCGCTTTGTGCACAGGGGCATTGTCATGCTGGAACAGGGTTGGGCCTCTTAGTTCCAGTGAAGGGAAACTGTAATGCTACAGCACACAGAGACATTCTATACAACTGTGTGCTTCAGACTTTGTGGTAAAAGTAAATTGGGCAATACTATAGTAGGGCCTTTCTAGAGCCATCTTCCTGAAAGTAGACAGGGAGGGTTCAAAAGCAGCAGTATGTCGGTCATGTAATTCCCCTTCTCAGCACGCACTATGGCTCTCAGCATGAACAACGCTTTCATGGTTTTTTTGTTTTGATCATAGTCCATGTGCATTTGTTTTGATTTGTGTCTTGTATCCACCTCTTTCCTCTTATTGGTTTATCTCCCTAGTCTCCATGATTGTTTTCATCTGGTTTCAGTTACTTCATTTTTAGTTTATGTATTTAAACCCTAAAGGTTCATTGTCTCATTGCAAAATGTTATTGTGCTCCATGTTGATTAGGTTCCGAGTCATATTTTCCCACGTTTCCTTGTTTCCCTGGTTTTGTATTTCTAATTTGACTTCCCGGGTTTTGATCTTTGTCTGTGTTTTCTTGTTCTTGATTAAGGATTACTCCTGTATTGTTACCTGCATGTGACTGGAATTATGACGATGATTGTTGGACTGACCTTATTAAAATATATAATGCTGAGTTTATGCACTTGCCTCCTGCTTCATCTCCAACCAGCATGTTAAATATCAGTTGTTGGCATCAAATTATTCCTCTTATGAGAGAGAAGATAAAAGTGGGGCAGACAGAGAAGCAGAGAGAGGGATATTGGGGCAGTAGAAGAAAGTGAGACAGAGAGAGAGAGAGAGAGAGAGAGAGAGAGATGGGGCAGAGAATAAATATGAATGTGAGGTGCTAAAGATGCTCTTCAAGGTTTTTGTCCTGAAATAAAGGGAGTCAGGTGCAAGTGCAGTGTCTTTAATAGTTAAACAACTAATAAACAAACGAAAACTGGAAAAGAATAAAAAACTAGAACAAATAAAACAAGGACTAGACTAAAGAAAGGCGAGGAAAACTCAACATGAAAACAAAAGCTACTCCTGGTGCAAATACAACATAATGCTTGGCAAATAAGGAGGGTAAACACAGAACTTAAACAGGGTAACTTAGGGGAGCACAAAACAAAACAGGTATGCACAAGAAAGGAAGAAATTCAAAAACTGTAAGTAAGGGTGCCCCCTGGTGGTCTGGGGAAGGGGGTGGGGGGCTGTCTGCTGTCTGATGGCTATTAGTTGTGGTGTATTTTTGCCCAGCTCTGCATAGAACCTGCTCATAGAACCTCAAGATATTTGTAATTCTATGGGATTCTGCACAAACCTGAACATGCAAACATTCATACAAATACATAACACAAATAATGGATACAATGGTTAAAGCAGCATCCGCGTCTACCAAAAGTAGCTTATGTATCCCATTCACTTCTATTGTTTTTACAATTTCTTTACAAAGAGATCTTCTGCCTTTGAAATATGTGGTTACAGCTTATATACCGAAATAGCTAAAAGTTATGGTACGCAGATACATCATGAACTGTCATGAAACCATCCATGGATCACACAAACATGCATACATTATCCATATAATGTAACACTATATAGATAGATAGATATGGATAATGCATCCTCAACTAATACGGATAATAGGTGGAGTATTTTTTTTAGAAAAAGCTTTTTTTTTTTTTTTTTTTTTTTTTTTTTGCAGACAGAACTTATAAAGAGAGCATGGTCATTAACATGATGCTGATTAACATTATGAACTATTCAGTTTTAGCCCAACTGGCTTACTGAGCTCCAAAATAAAACCACATTTCTACCACATTTCTGCACGAACAAAAGAAATATACTTTCATATTTCTGCTGCTGCTCCATAAAGCTCATGTACACTGTGCATTGTACACAGAGCTGCATATATCAAAAAATAATGATTTAATTAATTAAAAAAATATTGAACTTGAACATTCATTGCGAATGTTTTTCATTGTTATGAAAAGAAAATCTCTCATAAAATCATATGGGTATTATAATGAAATGCTGCTTAAAGGACCCCATTTTGACTCGTAGCAGCTCTGTAAGTGTGTCACAGTAGAGGCTGATAGTGTGTCCAGTGAACTTTTCTGATCTTTCTGAAAAGTAACAAACCCAAAAACTGAAGTAAATCGGATAAAACATTATTTTATTTATTTATTTATTTATTTATTTATTTATAAATATTAGTAGTTGTTGTCAACTGTAGTATTAATAAGAGTTTGTTGATTTGAGAAAGACGCTGATGTTTTGAAACATAGTTAGCTTCTTTACTGAGTCACATAAGACTTTAGAAATCTTTCCAGAAAGTTCCACAGGGCGTCTGGTTCAGGAGATTGTTGTTATAATTTGTGAATGAAAATGTCATCTTTTTCATATGCAATCAAAAATTGCACATTAACACTATCTACAATCTGAAAAGAATTTTAATCTCAATTTCTAAACTTAATTTCTTTCTTTAATGTTTATATTCAAATATTAAAGAAAGAAATTAAGTTCAGTGACTTGAAGAGACTCCAGGTGGTTGTTTGTGGATATCATTTAATGGACTTTTATTCATGATCTGTTCAGGTGTGCTCTCATTCAGAAGACATTTATGCATTCATAATGAATAACAAACTGACAGAGCAGAAGGTCCATTTGAGTTCATGTTGCACCACCATCCGGTAGGAATCCATATTTAGTGAATTCCTGAGAGTTTCTGGGTCCGACAAAAAAGACAGTGTTATCTCCATTAAATTATGGAGGGTATTGGCTTAGACAGCATCATGCCTTCTTTGGAACTGCAGAATCCAAGAAGTGTACATTAGGGAAATTTGCAATTTCTGATTGGATTTAATCACTTTGATTTAATTGGTGGCCTGTAGAGTCTGAGGAACCACATTTAACTCAATGAGATCGTATATGTGAATAGTTCCTAAGCTGGTACTAGCTGTATTTGACCTTGCTGGTGCTCATTCATGTGGTTTTAACATTATGACTGTTATCTCTTGCAAGTAATGCTTCTGCATTGAGTTAGTTTTGGGGATGCATTGTGGTTCTGCAGTAAGTTATTCCCAAATGTGAACATAGCTAAAATAAAAATGACTGGATGATTATCCCTGTTTCCCCAAACATTTGCAGAGGTACTTCACACCACCCAGCTACTTTCAGTCAGTGAAGAATAAATGAACATTTCTGATCTGGTCATATTACGGCAGTCAGGGAGTTGAGTGGTCAAGAAATGGTCAATCTATCTTTCAGAATCTTCAACATTTCTGCCCTGATCAAGGTCTTTTCACATACATCTGATATCTACTTCATATCCTCCAGGGAACCAGGTTTGCCAGGGTACGTAGATGTTTTAGATGGAGTACCATCCTATATTTTCCACAGTTAAAAGCAGAAAGCTATACAAGATTGGAGTAATACTAATGTACAATAGATACAGTACATGTCTGTATAACTGAAGGTCTGCAATGAAATTTTTGAACTGGTGTGGCAGAGAAACATGAAAAAGTTTAACAGCAGCCTTCTTTTTCTCCTTGTGATTGCACTGACATTGGTGTGTCCTTGCAAACTCTCACAGGTTGGCTACATGAGCTGGGAAAGCGTTTGGAGCTCCCTTACAGCACAGTGAATGGCTCAGCTAACAGCGGTCCTTCATTGCGCAGTGTCTACATCGCTTCACTTTACTTCACTCTCAGCAGTCTGACCAGTGTGGGCTTCGGCAATGTCTCCGCTAACACTGATGCTGAGAAGATCTTCTCTATCTGCACTATGCTTATTGGAGGTGGGGATGTGTGTGTGTGTGTGTGTGTGTGTGTGTGTGTGTGAGTGGCATAATTGCCACTATAACATTTTGGAATCTTTGTGAGCTTGAAGCATGATTACGTTACTTTTGTGCACCATGCATAGCAGAAGGGTGTGAGGACTGATGCAACAAAATGAGAGTGCCATGCAAATTGACTAGTGTAAAGGTAAGTGTTTATCTGAAGTACACTATCTGGCCAAAAGTTTGTGGACACCTGACCATCACCCAAATATGTGGTTCTTTCCCAAACTGTTACCACAAAGTTGGAAGCACACAATTGTATAGAATGTCTCTGTGTGCTGTAGCATTACAGTTTCCCTTCCCTGGAACTAAGAGGCTGAAACCTGTTCCAGCATGACAATGTGCACAAAGCGAGCTCCATGAAGACATGGTGTGTGAAGGTTGGAGTGGAAGAACTCAAGTGTCCTGCACAGAGCCCTGACCTCAACCCCACTGAACACCTTTGGGATGAACTGGAACACCGACTGCACCCCAGACCTCCTCGACATCCCAACATCAGCTCCTGACCTCACTAATGCTCTTGTAGCTGAATGAACACAAATCCCCACAGCCACGCTCCAACATCTAGTGGAAAGCTTCCCAGAAGAGTGGAGCTTATTATAACAGCAAAGGGGTAAAAATCTGGAATGAGATGTTCAACAACCTCATATGGTCAGGTGTCCACATACGTTTGACCATATAATGTATTTCTGATTAGAACTCTAAAAACCATGTCTGAATTCAGCACAACCTCTTGGTGATTGCCCCAGCAGGTGCATACAAAATGCTTGCTAAATATGTATTGGGGTACTGGAATCATAATTATGATACTTGTTTAAAACAAGTATATCTTTTGTGCTAGGCAGAGTGACCCTCCCTAAGGGACCCATCATCAGTGAGATTTCACTATGATTAGATTCTTTAAATATACCTTTCATCAAAGACATGAGCGGGTATTGATAGGCAAATCAAATCAAATTTGTACACCCCAATAACTCATGGCCTTTCTTTTGTGAAGTTATCTCCCTCTGCCTGAAGCTGACTGTGCCCCACTCCTACCTTGTGCCACAATAACATATACATACCTATACAACATACAGTCCATCACAAAGACTTTCTCACAACTCCATGTATACCTTGCCTTATATTACCCTCTCTGTGCATTTACTGTAGGACAGAGTAATTTTTTGAATTATCTGACAGACCTTGCTCTAATGTTCAGATGCTCCTGAAGACCTTAATCAGATGAAAATGTGTAATAGTGTAATATTGGAAGTGAGTCTCCCTTGGATTAGCTTTTACACAAGTATTAAGATGATCTGAGCAGATCAGTTAACTGTTTTGAATGTAATAATAAGATAAATGACTGAGATAAATGCAATAAACATTGAGGTAAATGATTGAAGTAAATGACTCACATGTATGATATATGTATATATGATATATACAACCAGACACATACCAAATATTTAATAATTACTAATACAAAAAATGGATACAAACACTAAGGTTTTGTGTGTTTGTGCGTGTGTGTGTGTGTGTGTGTGTGTGTGTGTGTGTGTGATTCTCTCCATGTCAGCACTCATGCATGCTCTAGTATTCGGTAATGTGACAGCCATCATTCAGCGCATGTACTCACGCTGGTCCTTGTACCATACACGCACTAAAGACCTGAAGGACTTCATAAGAGTGCACCACCTGCCGCAGAGCCTCAAACAGCGCATGCTAGAGTACTTCCAGACTACCTGGTCTGTCAACAATGGCATCGACTCAAATGAGGTACGATTGTCAGTGTAATGTGTGTGTTTTGAGAGTGATTTCCAAAAAAATAATTGCATCAATTACATCACATTCAAGCCTTGTGCTATTTGTTCTTGATAGCTTAGGCAAGGTTTGAGAAATTCACAGCAGAGTCAAACTAAAACTAAACCTTGCCGTATGTGCAGTGGTGCATAAAGTACTGAGAAATTATACTTCATTGAAAATATAGATAATAATAGAAATAAAATATTAGAAATTTTAAAAAGTTACTTTTAAATATACTCAATTATTAAAAAGTAAAAAAGTAAATTTTACCTGATGAAATTAAGTTGTTAAATGTCAGGTTTTCATGTGCATAAAACTATTAGGATGATTTTTGTTTTAAAACAACCACCATTTTGCTGTTAAAGTTATACCTGCAATATTGCAATATTTACCGTTAGCTAGAATTTGACTTGTTGCCTAACCAATTATGCTAGTTACTGCAATCGATGCTAGTCTAACCTGGCATTAGCAAAGAAAACAGGCTAACATATCTAAATATAGCCATTTAATGTTAGCAAATTAGCAATACTTACCTCAACATGCATTTTCAAATTAGATGGAGTTCATGACTTCTAGGGCGGTAAAGGAGACATCTTGTTTTATAAGAGTCTTTGCTTACTCCAGCATATTGAAACATTTTACTGAGGTAGGGCCGGGGTGCTCATCCTCAAATTCAGCTTCACATGCACACGGACAGCACTAACTCCATTGTGTAGCATGAGAAGGTCGTTTCTTGATTGATGAACCTGATTAGATGCTTTAACTAACATGATTGGATGCTAAACTGAACCCATTCGATTGATATATAGCATATAGTCACCAGCTGGAGGAGGGAAGAAGAGCACTTTGAATTTCTAACTAAAAATACAAGGAGTAAAAAGTATGGGATTTTTTTCTTGGAAATTTTATTAAGTAAGAGTAAAAAATTTCAGTGTCAAAGAGCAGCGTCATTGTGGTCACGTCAGACCAAAATTACACCTTTTGGTTAAGAAAACTTTTGTTGAGAAAAAGGAGATGTGATACCCCACTGAAATATAGAAGTAGATACATTGATGCTTCTTCATGATGCTCTCATGAAGATTAAGAAACATACATCCAAATCAACACAGACAAATCAACACAGAAATGGCTTCAAAAACATATCAGTGTTTTGGAATGGCTAGTTCAGTCTATGGATTTAAAGCCTTATGAAAATTAAAGAGGGCAGTATACATACAGTGGGGTCCAAAAAAGCCAGAGACCACATTGAAAATCTGAGATGTCTTTTTTTTTGTTCGTCTTTATAATTTAGAAAATATATAAATAAAAAAAAAATTAAAACAAAGAAAGGAAATGCTCAATATCTTGAATATTCAATATTCATGATTCTGCACTATTTCTAGGTGAATAATTACATTTAAGCAAATTTATGATGTTTGTACAAAGATTCAGATTCAGTGGAAGCACATGTTCAGATGACATACCGATGGACTTGATCGAACACAGATCGTCAGGTCAACTTGTGGAGTTCATGCCACCTCAAGTTCATGCTGCCATTAAAGCAAAATACCAAATACTAAGAAAATCTTAAATCATGTCAATGTTTAAGTCTGTTCTCAGACTTTTGGACCCCACTGTACACAATCCTAAGAATATAAAGGAGTTTATAATTTTCTGCTTGAAGGAGAAGATCCCTCTGCAAGTGTCTCCAAACATGTTAGACAAGACTCAGTGCTGATATTCTCTTCAGTGAAGGCTTCCTCAAATATTAATTGTTCTGGTGTCAATATTTTTCAAACCATTGTTTTGCAGGAAAAAATGAACGTCTAAAAAATAGTTTATATTTGTAAAATATTGCCTTAAGAATCATATTATATCATATGAAAGCTTGTGGTTTAAACCCTTATCTGTTACACTGCCATTACACCCCATTAATGGTACAGTTGGCCAAAAATATTGAAACCAGTTGTATATTATTATTATACACAGTTATACAGTTATATATTATATTATTATATTACATTATTATGGTATTATACACAGTATTATTAATTGGAACTGGTTAGAAAGATTTTATAGGCAGTTGAATGAGAGGGAAAATATGCCCATGAAATGAAGGAGTGTGAGAGAGTTTCTACAGTCTGGCTTTGAACCCAGACACTCTATACCAGAAGCAACAGCAGTGAGGAAAAAGGAGATGGAATATAAACACCTAGCTAAATCACAGAGTTATGAATAATAGATGGCACACCGACAGGAGAGAAGTGAGAGAGTGAAGGAGTAGTGTGACAGTGTGAGAACAAGGGCATGAGTGTGTGTGGAGCTGATCAGGGAGGGACAAGCTCCAGTCGGGCTGGAAGGATGAGGGATGAATGGACGTTTGCAAAAGTAGCAGGAGAGAAGATGGAGCATCAGTGCTATACTCTTTGACTCTTTGTTAGGAAAGCACAGTACATGAAAATTACTTACTGTTGCTACATAAAATGCAAAGTGAAATAAAATTGCAGGCAATGGTCAGAGCCCCTACTGGTAACATCTGTACATATTAATAACAGAACTGATTCTGGGTATTTTACAGATTATTATATTTCATTTCAAATAAATTTTTTGATGCATATGATCTCATATGGCAGATAAGATTGTGCTAATGCAGTGCTCTTGCTACACAGTAAATTATGGTCATTGTGGTTACTTCAGTGTATGTGTCATTTCTCTTGGCTTAGCTCCTGAAAGACTTCCCTGACGAGTTGCGTTCGGACATCGCCATGCACCTGAACAAGGAAATTCTGGAGCTGGCTGTGTTCTCATCTCTGAGTCGTGGTTGTCTGCGCTCTCTGTCGCTGCACATAAAGACATCATTTTGTGCACCTGGAGAATACCTCTTGCGGCAAGGAGATTCACTGCAGGCCCTCTTCTTTGTCTGCTCTGGCTCCATGGAGGTGCTCAAGGATGGCATGGTGCTTGCTATTCTCGGTTAGTTACTCATGGATGTTTACGTATGGTAATGTGCCCATGCACATGTATGTACAGTGTGTATTTATATATATATATATATATATATATATATATATATATATATATATATATATATATATATATATATATATATATATATATATATATATATATATATATATATATATATATATATATATATATATATATATATATATATATATATATATATGTGTGTGTGTGTGTGTGTGTTATATATATGTGCACCCCTGACCATCACACATATGTGGTTCTTCCCCAAACTGTTGCCACAAAGTTGGAAGCACATAATTGTATAAAATGTCTTTGTATGCTGTAGCATTACAGTTTCCCTTCACTGGAACTAAGAGGTGTGTTGGTCAGGTGTCCGCAAACGTTTGGCCTTATAGTGTGTGTGTGTGTGTGTGTTGATAATTGTTACTTTTGTGCATTTATAGTACTGTGCAAAAGAACAGAGACCACCCTTTTGTTTTCAATCAAATGGCCATTCGGTACTTATTATATTATTTGGCGCCAAACAATAAAGATGGGAAAATGTACACTACATTAATTCCATTTTCAGGCAAATGCCCATGCAGTACTTATTTACAGATTTACAGTATCAAATCTGTAAATATTTTATTGATAAAATAGAACTTTAATACTGATCTGCATAAATAACTGCTGTATGGCTGTTCTGTCTTTTGTTGTTGTCATTTGTCACTGTCTCCTACTCATGTCATGTTCTAGCTGATACTTTGCCTCGCTATTCAACATTATTGTTTCATGGTCTTTCATGTGTTTACTGTGTTCACTGTAAATAAACTACATCTGCATTTGCATCCGCCTCCGTGACCAATCCCTGACAGAAAGCTAGACCTACAAATGGATGTAATAGATTTTTTCACGAGCTAACAGAAACCGAACAACCTGATGTGGGAGCAGGGGAAGGGAGATTGGATCAGCACCACGCTGGAATGGCTTGAAGCCCTGCGCCCCCTTAAGAAATTTTTTGAGGAGGGGGCGCCTGACCAGGCTGGAATTGTCTCCCACCCTCTCTGACCCACTGAGTATGTCACCCTGTCTCGTTGCTCGGCTGAGGACATCCCGTTACGGCTCACGGCCTTGCCATGGGCATCACTCCATCTCCCTGCTCCACTTCGGACGTCACTACACCACCCGGCTCCTCTTCGGACGTCACTACACCACCCGGCTCCTCTTCGGACGTCACTACACCACCCGGCTCCTCTTCGGACGTCACTACACCACCCGGCTCCTCTTCGGACGTCACTACGCCAACCGACTCCTCTTGCGCTGCTGAGGACGTCACTCTGCCTCCTTGCTCCACTGAGGACGTTGCTCCTTCCCCTTGCTCTGCGGAGATCATTGCCCCCCCCTCTGGCTCCGCCTTGGGTTTCGTTCCCCTCTCTGGCTTCGCAGTGGCCGTCGCTCCACGCTCGTGCTCTGCCTTGGACGTCATGCCACCCCTTAGCTATGCGGAGGAGATTGCTCTACCTCTGTGCTCAGTAGAGGATGTCGCGTCTCCGGCCTGCTACGCTAAGGGTACCGCGCCTCATCGACCCAAGGGCATCTGGAAATGGAGAGACTTCAGACTAGGTTGCCCAGGACCACCTCTGTGTTTACTGTGTTCACTGTAAATAAACTACATCTGCAACTGCATCTGCCTCCATGACCAATCCCTGACACTTAGCTGGCCGCTCTGATTGGATCACGCTCTCTATCACATCACACATTTTGCAGGCACATAGGAGATAGTGGTAGAAGTGTTACAATCTAATCCCCAACATCCTGTCAGTTGCTTCATGTGTATGCATGCATGTGTGTATATGTTTGTATGCATGTCTTGTGACATTGACAGGAAAAAACACACACCCCCATTCATCTCTCTCACCATCCCGCTGACAGAGGATGGTCCCTCTGACATTGAGGTAAGGCCATGATACTGTCTCACCACAAGCATGTGCTTTTCATTGAACATGACAGAGAGATACAAATCATCAAAACACACATACACTCCTTAAGCACAGAAGCACTTTCATGATGTTTAGTATGTGTGTAGATTCTGGAATAATGGTTTTATATATGAAATTCAACCCCTTTATATATTCTGTCACTATGGCCATAACTGACCATCACTTTATTGTACACATGTGTGCATATACAGGTAAAGGGGACCTGATTGGGGCCAACTTGTCTGTGGAAAACTGGGTGATAAAGACAAGTGCAGACGTGAAAGCACTGACATATTGTGATTTGCAGTGCATTAATCTGAGGGGACTGTATGAGGTGCTGGACCTGTACCCTGAGTACTCCCACCACTTTGTCCAGGACATCACTCAAGACCTCACCTACAACCTCAGAGAGGGGCAGGAGAGCCATGTAAGCCATGCATCATTTTTTTTTTAACATCCTTGGCCCATATCCCTGGGCATACCCCCACCCCCATTTGGAGACAGTAAATATTCTTCTTTATTTCTTCTTAAATTTCATATATAATACCTGTTATCTTAGTGGTAAAGCTGTATATCCACCCCACCTAATCCACCTAAACCATATCCACCCCAAATGAGAGAGAAAAAGATAAAAAGAGAGGCCAGAAGAAGATGAAAATTGGTAGAAAATGAAAAGAAACACCTACAAGTAGTAACAAGTCAAGTTGTTTCCCTACCCTTGTGGGTTGGGGGCAAGATGGCACCAGTGTGTTTGTCGGCCTGCCGTCAGCTCCATCAGCTCCTGCCTGTCCGACTGGTGTTCTGTTTGCTTGTGTTTCTGGTGCTGTCATGCGGGCATTGTCGATACTATGCTGACTTATGATCGTCCAACATTGCTACATATTAAAAGCTTGCTGGAGACTTAATCTGGAGCTTCTTCTGTCCTATACAACTGATGTCATCCTATGTTCCTCCACCCTTCCGCGGCATGTGTTTGCTGGCTACCTTGGTGTATCCTTCACTGAAGGAAATGTTGCTGGAAGAGAGGAAACCACAGAGGTGAGGATCAAGAGAGAAGTGGGTGCTTCCTCCTCGCAGCCTTGGACCTGGTCTTCCACGCGCAATGCAGGGCACAGAGGTCTCTATCTGACTCGGTGATCGTAGGACCAGAGATACTCCTGTCATCTGTCCATCGTTCTTGACCGGACTTGACTGTCCAAAAATTGCCCTGGTTAAAGCCAGGTCTGTGTGTAATAAGCCATTTTTTTTAAACAACTTTTGAGACATGGACTGGAGCATGGACTGGAGCTGGTGAGTCAACCATCTTTGGTGAACTTAGTCCATCTAACTATTGCTTCATTAGCACCCCCAGGTGTGTTGGAAGAGGAGGGTCTGTGGCTATGGTTTTTAAGAACCGGTTTAAATTACAAACACTTTCTGTTGGGAGCTATTCCACATTTGAATTACAGTGTGTGAAAACAGAGTATGCTAAAACCCCATTAGTATGTGTCTTGGTCTATAGGCCCCCTGAGCCAGATAAAGACTTTATAATGCAATTCTCTGACTTCCTACCATGACATGATCATCTGTTGATCTTGGGTGATTTTAATGTTCATGTCTGTTGTCCGGGTAAACCCATGGTCTACGAGTTTAGTTATGTTCTGGATTCCTTTGGTCTTCTTCAGCATATGAATAAGGCTACTCATGTATTTGGGCACACTCTTGACCTTATTATGTCTTATGGGTTTTCTACTGATAATATAAATATTGAAGATGCATGTTTTTCTGATCATAAGCCCATTGTGTTCAGTGTCACTTTATCTAGTCCTCTGTGTATCTCCAAAACCCCAGGTTACTACTCCCTTTATATTAATTCTCTCACTGCAAATCAATTTGCTGAAAATTATCAGAGAAATACCACCGCAACCTCTATTTCAACTGCTGCTGAGCTTCTTATAAACCTAGATAAATTAATTTCCCTTTTCCATTCCTCCTGCTCAGCTATCTTGGGCTCTGTAGCTTCCCTCAAATACAGACATCCCAAACTTAAATCCCAACAGTGGTTGGACAACTCTACTGGTTCTCTTAGGCAGGCCTGTCGGAAAGCTGAGCGGAGATGGAAAGAAAGATCTCACAGTTTCATTTGAAATTTTTAGAAACTCTTTGGTGAAATATCAGACAGCAGCCAAAAAAGCTAAGGCTAAATACTTATCTGGTATAATCAGTAAACATTGTCACAGACCTAAAATTCTGTTCAGCCCTATAAATTCAGTCATCAGCCCTCATATCTCTCATGATGTTGAAGCATCCACTGATATCTGTGAGAAATTTTTGAAGTTTTTCATTGAAAACACTCTACGACTGCTCAGGTGCCACAGCTACCTTTCAACAGGTTTTTTTTTTCCAGAATTTAGGAACATAGTTATGCATATGAAACCCACAACTTCCCCCCATGATGTTGTCCCATCCCACATCATAAAGGATACTTTCGATACAATTGGCCCTATCATTCAAGTCATTACTAATTCTTGCTTGGCCTCCGGCACTGTTCCTGCATGTTTTAAGCATGCAGTTGTCCAGCCTTTGCTCAAAAAACCCAACTTTGATGTGAAGTGTCTAAATAACTATTGTCCCATCTCTAAATTGCCATTTGTTCCAAAAATAATGGAGAAACTTGTCCTGTCACAATTGCTACCATTCCTGAATTCGACCAAAATACTTTCATTCAGGTTTCAAAGCCTTTCACAGCACTGGAACAGCTTTGTTAAAAGTGATAAACGATCTGTTACTCATGGTAGACTCTGGTGATAAGGTAGTTTTGATTTTACTGGAGCTTAGTGCTGCCTTTGATACTGTGGATCATAGCATCCTTTTGACATGCCTCGAACAGTGGGTTGGCATAAAGAGTATAGCACATATTAAACATAGGACATTCACAGTGGCTATAGGCCAGCTTTTCTCTTCCTCTGCTCCTTTCACCTATGGGGTCCCTCGGGGGTCCATCCTGGTGCCGGTTCTCTTCTGTTTGTGCATGCTCCCACTTGGTAACATTATTAGGAAATATAACATTTCCTTTCACTTCTATGCTGAAGATTCACAGCTGTATCTCCCATTAAAATCTAGGGATTCCCTACAGTCTCTACTGGACTCTCTCGAGGACATTAAAGGCTGGATGGTAAATAATTTCCTCCAGCTTAACAGTGATAAAACTGAAGAATCATCTTTGGTCCTTCTAAGTCCAGAAGCTGTCTCGCCAGCAAGTTAGGCCATCCCTTACGTAAAGTCACATGCAAAAACCCTGGGTGTTATCCTTGATTCTGAGCTCTGCCTTGACAAACAAATCAGTTCTGTCATTAAAAATAGTTACTACTAATTATTTCCAAACTCAAATAATTTCTGTCTTTCCATGATCTGGAAAAAGTCATCCACGCCTTTATTACATCAAGACTGGACTATTGCTTAACTGGAATCAAACACACATCCTAAAGGCTAGGTCTTTGTCCTGGTGATCACCTGCAAACTTCAGTCTGGCTTTTTAATACCGGTCTTGGAGCAGGGGCTTCTTCCTAAGGTGACAGCCTTGTGTAGGACTCTATCAATGGTGGATGTATATACTTTGTTAACTGGTGCCTACTTCACCAGTTCCTTTGTTGTCTTGGGGTGCAGTTGAACCTTTTGGACCAAGGTTTGGTCACCCCTGGGAGCTTCTTCCTGAGTTATGCAGTGTCTGTGTGGTCCCACGAGTTTTATATTTGCATACAATTGTTTGTACAGATCCTTGTGGTACCTTCAGTTGTTTGGAAATTGTTCCTAAGGAGGTCATATTTTTTTCTGAGGACTTGGCTGAGTTGCTTGGTTTTTCTGGCTCTAACGGTAGGCCCTTAAATACAGCGAAGTTGCAATTAACTCCTAATCATAATATTTGCGTAATAAAAGCGGAGTTGTGTTCACCTCCAAACACCAATAATAACCAACCCATGTTCCTGCTTGTTGGTAAGCCAAATTTTCCAAAGCCTTGCAGGTAATTGCTCTGCTTTGCACCACTGTTTCTCTCTTCATGGCATTCAGCATTTACTGGAAGACACACAGGGTCAAAACAGAGCACCGTTAATCAAACACATATTACCCAATCTTTTCTCACTCTCACTCATATTACTCACTCAATTGGTTGCTCCATCGATCTCTAACAGTGTTGGTCAGTGAATCAGGGGCTTAAATTTCATGAGGGAAGTTTCAGTCATAGGTCCCTCATGGAGAGCCAGACCATCTGTCCAGGATTCAGTTATGGATGAGGACAGGGGAGCTTTTTCTGCTTGCTGTTTTTGTCTGCTGATGCCTTGTTGAAGTCTCACATGCGTGAATTCCCAGGTTTGTTCACTTTTCTTGATCCATTCATCGATGTCTGGAACATTTGAAGGTTTCCCAGGCCAGGGGAATAGAGTTGGTTGGTACCTAAGCATGCACTGGAATCGGGTAAGACCTGTTGAGGAATGTGTGAAGAAATTCTGTGTGTACTCTGCCCAAGATAGCGACTCCATTCATGCTGGTTGTCGGTGTTGATCTCCTGATCGAAGCATTCTGTTTGGCCATTGGATTGAGCGTGGTAACCTGAGGACAGACTGACACTGATTGATTGATATTGAGCTGACTACAAAAGGCGTACCAGACTCATGAGGTGAATTGGACCCCTTTGGTCAGGGAGACCACAAAACCTGATTACCTCTTTAAATATCACTTCTGTATTTTCCATAGCTGTTGGGAGTTTGGGTAACGGTACCAAATGACATGATTTTGAAAACCAGTTGATTGTTGTGGGAATGATGGTGCTACCTTGAGATGTAGGGAGATTGATAATAAAATCAAGAGAGATGTATGACCAGGGCTTTTGTGGGATCGGCAATGGTTTAAGGAGATCTGTAGGTAACTGTCATGAGATGACGTGAGGTGGGGTCATGAGGTGATTGAGCACAAACCGAGCAGGTCTTAACAAACTGTTTGACAATGGAGGCTAAACTTCCCCACCAAAGTATATATTTTCTATTAACCTTTTCAATCTCTGAGTACCTGGGTGTCTGGAACTTAGTGAGGTGTGCACCCATTGGAGGACATTCTCCCTCATGCTCTGGGGTACATACAGTCCCCTCTGAAAGTATTGGAATGGCAAGGCCAATTCTATTGTCTTTGCTATGTACTAAGT
Source organism: Pangasianodon gigas (assembly GCA_022758105.1). Taxonomy (NCBI): domain Eukaryota; kingdom Metazoa; phylum Chordata; class Actinopteri; order Siluriformes; family Pangasiidae; genus Pangasianodon; species Pangasianodon gigas. The sequence continues at coordinate 14,295,775 of CM040482.1, forward strand.
CTTTTGAGTTTGAGATAAAATGATGAACATGAGATGATAGATCAGAATTTCAGCTTTCATTTCCTGATATTTACATCTAGATGTGTTAAACAACTAAGAACATGGCACTGAAAAAGAAAGAAACCAATGGTGTGCTAACAACCAGACAACTCAATTCAATTTTATTTGTTTTCACATGAAGTTTATGTTGTTGAAGTTATCAGCTGTTCAATGATGGAGACTTGAGTGCAAAACTGTTCATGACAATTGCAGTCCTAAGCCATCATAGCAAAACTGTTTGTAGCAATTGCAGTCCTAAGCAATCTTCATGGTTTCTAAGTGGTAGAACCCACAGTAATCTCAAGTATCTTTAAGATGTCCATGTGGGGCCATCTTCCGCAGCAGCAAGTGGTTTTCAGATGATAGGAACTCAATGGATATTGTCACAAAGCAGCTTTATAGAAATATATAAATTCTGAAAATAAATTTTAAATTTATAAATTTATCCCTATAAATTTATCCCTAATGAGCGAGCCAGAGGCGATGGTGGCAAGGAAAAACTCCCTGAGATGACATGAGGAAGAAACATTGAGAGGAACCAGACTCGAAAGGGAACCCATCCTCATCTGGGTGACACCGGATAGTGCGATTATAAATAATATCCCTTACTCTCTTCATTTTTCTATAACTGTGTTCTATATGGTCAAAAAGTGCAATTGTGTAACCAGGAACTTATGAGCTTATGGGCAAATTGTGAACTTATGAGCTTATGGGCAAATTGTGAATATATGCATCAGAGTTATATCTGAATTCATTATAGTTTTCACATGAAGTTTATGTTGTTGAAGTTATCAGCTGTTCAATGATGGAGACTTGAGTGCAAAACTGTTCATGACAATTGCAGTCCTAAGCCATCATAGCAAAACTGTTCGTAGCAATTGCAGTCCTAAGCAATCTTCATGGTTTCTAAGTGGTAGAACCCACAGTAATCTCAAGTATCTTTAAGATGTCCATGTGGGGCCATCTTCCGCAGCAGCAAGTGGTTTTCAGATGATAGGAACTCCAACCAGAAGTAGGGCATCAGGATAAATCGGGCAGATCCAGAGAGCAGAAGGGGTCAGGATCACTGGCATCTCAGGAGTAGCATGTGTTACTCGGCATAGAAAAAAGAGAGAGATAGAAAGAAACAGAGAGAAACACAGATTATTAGGTATGCTCATTGTCATGTAATATATAAAGACAATGTACATTGAGTGCAGAGAGCAAGCAGAGACTCCAGCAAGACTAGGTATGACAGCAAAACTAAAAGGGAGAGACAGAAGGTAACACAGACATGAAGGTGCCCTCGAACATAAAGTAGCCAGCCACACCACCGTCAACAAACCTGAGTGAACGCTCCTTTACCTAAGAAAAAGCTGTGTGGATAAGAAAAAAGCAGTGTGGATAAGATAGGGGTGATGTGGTCATATCTTCTGGTTCTAGGAAGGACTCTTGCTGCTGCATTCTGGACCAACTGGAGCTTGTTTATTCACCTACTGGAACATCCAGACAGTAAGGCATTACAATAATCCAACCTAGAGGTAACAAAAGCATGAACTAATTTTTCTGCATTGTGTAGTGACAATATATTTCTTTAGCAATATTTCTGCGATGAAAGAAGGCTATTCTAGTAATATTATCTATATGAGCTGCAAATGAAAGACTGGAGTCAATAATCACACCAAGGTATTTTACTGCTGCACATGATGAAACAGAAAGGCCACCCAGAGTTATTATGTAATCAGAAAGCTTACTTCTAGCTGCATGTGGTCCCAGTACAAGTACTTCTGTCTTGTCAGAATTAAGTAGAAGGAAGTTAATAAGCATCCAGTGTCTAATGTCCTTTACACATTCCTCTACTTTATTAAGCTGGTGTCTCTCATCTGGCTTTGCTGAAACATACAACTGTGTGTCATCAGCATAACAGTGGAAGCTAATACCATGCTTACGGATAATTTTACCCAGAGGTAGCATATATAAAGAAAAAAAAGCAGTGGAACCCCAAACTTTACCTTAGTGTGCATAGATAAGGCACCATTAAGTGCATCAAATAGGACCTGAGCCGTTCCCTTAACCAACAACATTTTCTAGGCTCTCCTATCTATAAATGCTATTTTCATATCTATAAAAACACTGGAGGAGAAATAAAGGATTTCTCCTCCAGTGCTCTCTGTACTTTGCTGAACAAGTGGGAATATCAGAACTACGAAAGGTGGCACAGTTCATTAACCTTCTCTCCAACAAAGCAGTTATCTGGACTACAGCCATATGGAACAGAGTGGAGAGCACATTTCCTCATATAACCAGTTCATAGAGTTGTTTTGCCATGTGTTTGATTATGCTCCAGAGGGAGAGGAAATCAGTGAGCAGCTCCTCGCTGCTAGTAGTGGCTATAAATGGGCTGCCTGAAAGCTGCTTACTGCAAAGGACTGAGCCCAGCTATACTCACTGAACTGGTGTGTTGTGACAAGCAGAAATCCCTGGAAATGCTTATTGATCTCTCCATCCACCTAGACCACCTGTTGTGGAATCATACACTTCCTCAGTTCTTTGAAAAAATATCTTCTGATCCAAACCCAGTGGAAAGCATGCAAATAGGTCACGCTAAGCTAAGAGAGATGGAGAAGGAATTATGTTCTTACTGTGGCACTGACCAAGACTGAGTCTCCCAGTGCCCAGTTCATCCAGCTCAACAACGGCCACCACCCACGACTGAGCAGGCCCCATGCCAACAACACCTGCCTTCAGTGAGACCCCTTAAGTATTTATCTTTGCCAGCTTTCTTGATTCCTGTTCAGATAAAACACTCAGGAGGTGTTTCTGTTCTTGCAGCGCTGATTGCTTCTGGTGCTGCAGGCAACTTCATTGACCAACAAATCAGAGAAGATCACCAGCTTAGCTTATGACTGTTGCAACACCCCCTTCACATCTAAGCCTTCAATGAATCTCCTATAGGGGGAGGGTACATCACGCACAGTACCAAACCCCTTCAACTGCAAGTCAGCACCCTGCATCTCAAAACCATTTCCCTGTTAAACACCGTCACCTCCAAGTACCCCACTGTCCTCAGCTTTCCCTGGATGCAGCAGCACAACCCTCGTAAATCATGGAAGTCTCAAATCTCAATGTTTTGAATCGTATCTCCAAGTGCCTGCGGTGGTCACAGCCTCCACCTCCGTAGAAAGTCCTGAGTCATCACACACATTGACCATTCTCGGGGAATATCATGAATTCAAGGAAGTCTTTAGTAAAGCAAAAGCCAGTGGCTTACCTCCTCACAGATCTTACAACTGCACCATCAATCTCATGCCTGGAACCACGCGCCCTAGAAACTGCATTTATCCAACCTCCGCCACTGAAAATCAAGCAGTGCAAGATTACATCTCTGAGGCCCTGGTCCAAGACTACATCAGACCCTCCACTTCTCCTGCATCTGCTGGCTTCTTCTTTATTGAAAAGAAGGGAGGACACCTCCGACTGTGCATCGATTACAGAGGGCTGAATCAAGTCTCGGTCAAGTACTGTTACCTGCTGCTATTAGTCTCTGCTGTCCTAGAACGACTAAGAGATGCCAAGATATTTATCAAATTGCACCCATGTAGTGCCTATAACCTGGTGCGCATCGGAGAAGGTGATGAAAGGAAAACACCCTTATAGTGGTTCCTGGGCTATATCATTAGTGCTGAAGGTAGGCCAGCCCCTACCACAGCCAAAGAGTGCCAGTGATTTCTAGGCTTTGCCAGCTTCTGTTGCTGTTTTTTTAGGGACTTTAGTTCCATTGCCAGTTCACTGACCACACTGCTCAAGAAGGGCTTGAAGAGGTTAAAATGGACCCCCGAGGCAGACCAAGCTTATAATGCTTGAAAACTGCGTTTACCAGTTTTTTAAATAAAAGCACTCTCTGCAATTGTTGCTGTCTCTGTCGCCTGACATGTTGCTCATTTTGATGTCTAAACTACCTCATTGTACTGATATTATAACTAGCAAACCAAAGTGAGTGCACGAAATTGTAGCATAATCCAAGGCTGCTAACCAAACACTAGCAAAATTTCGTAATGATTTACTGTTGACTATATGGCCTTAGCTAACACTCAAAGTAGCTTGGTAACGTACTAAGTAGCCACTCCTTTTTAAACGTATTCCACCAACAGAACGAACATGAAAGAGAACACTTCTCCATTCAGATGGGTAATTTACTGCAGATGTCAGAGCTTGATGAAATTCATGGAGAGCTGTTTTTTTTTTCCTCAAAAAATATATTGTGTTAAGTGTAAATGTTGACTGCTGTTTAGCAGTATATTTTCAATTGGCACATTACATTAGCTACTTGTACTTACATTACTTTGATTAACATGATGAATTAGCCAAGGGGGCACAGTGGCTTAGTGGTTAGCCTGTTTGCCTCACACCTCCAGGGTTGGTAGTTCAAATCCCATGTGTGTGTGTGTGTGTGTGTGTGTGTGTGTGTGTGTGTGTGTGTGTGTGTGTGTGGAGGTTGCACATTTTCCCCGTGCTTTGGGAGGTTTCTTGTTTCCTCCACCAGTCCAAAGACATGCGTTGTAGTCTGATCTGCATTTCCAATAGTCCGTAGTGTGTGACTGGGGGTGTGTGTGTGTGTTTGTGTGTGATTGTGCCCTGCGATGGGTTGGCACCCCGTGCAGGGTGTCCCCCGGCTTGTGCCCCAAGTTCCCTGGGATAGGCTCCAGGCTCCCCTGCGACCCTGTGTAGGATAAGTGGTACAGATGGTTTAGCCAATGTCACCTAGCTAGGAAATGGTATGTTAGTTTGTCATGACTCATACAACATACTTGCGCAAATTATACAGTACAACTACAGTTTAGAATTAATTAATTGACAAATTAATTTATGAGTTAGTAACACTATACTTACCACTTTGAGATAGTATTCAATGTGGCATCTTAAGTTGCACTTCAGGAAGTAGCTCTCAATGTGTGTGCTAGCGGCATGGAGCAGAGGAGTGCTCATGACCAATAACGGCGGGTGTCATATCTTCTGCACATGCTCTGGCTCCAGTTTTGACCTACTCAGTCAAGATAACGATTTTCAGTTCAACCAACAGGCTTCAAAACAGCACAGTCAGAATAAATGGTGCCATGTTGTCCACTCATTTATGCGGTCATTGGTGTATTTCTACTCCTTTGTTTGTGTCTTTGCTGTGTTATACTGTGATTTTAGGCTTATAATATTGTTTCTCATTTCCCTAGTTATATAGTTTCTTGTTTTCCTAGCCCTGTAGTTTCCTTGTTTGCTTGTTTTCTAGTTCCTAGCTCTAGTTACTAATTGTACATTTTTTGCTTTTAACACTGAGAGTGGATGTGCCTGTGTCAGTGCTGGATAGCCTAAAAATGAGATTACTGTGAATGGTACCACATAAAAACCATAAGGATGGCTGTAGATGTTCTTCTTTGGATAGCCTTAGGATTGCAATTGCTAAGAACAGTTTGCACTCAAGTCTCCTTCATTGAACAGTTAATAACTTCAGTTTGATACAATAGACTTAAAATTAAAACTATAATGAATATAATGAAAACTATGATGAATTCCTTTTAACACAATTAGCACTTTTTGATATATAGTATTTATATAGTATACAGCTGTAGAAGAGAAATTATTTATAATTGTACTATCCAGTGCAATAATTTCACTATCACGAGGATGGGTTCCCTTGTGAGTCTGCTTCTCAAGGTTTCTTCGTCGTCTCAGGGAGTTTTTCCTTGAAACTGGCTTAGGGATCAATTTATAAATTAAAAATTTATATCTGGATTTCTGTAAAGCTGCTTTGTGACAACATCTGTAGTTATCTGCTGTGGACTCAGGCTATGTTTACATATACACACAAAAAAGCTGCATTTCCATCTTGTTACCTCCGTCATGTTTTGACAAACTCTCTAATTTCTTTCCTAGTAAAAAAGGAAGTGAACATGGCATTGATATTTTTCCTTTAGTATTTTTTTTCAATGCTAAGTGTGGTTTTTTTACCCATTCCTTATTATATATCAACTGATCAGATGATTGAGCTATTGTCTTATTAAGTAAATTACATAATTTGTAGCAGATTTGTGGCAGATTAGAGGTCTGCACGGGCTTTAAATCAAAACCCGACCCAACCCTACCGGTACTGTTAAATTTTAAGATCGAACCCGACCCAAACCTGATTTCTCACAACAAATAACTTTTCGCAATATCCTATATTTCAGGATTGCATGCAACATTGTCAGTAAACAAACACAGTTTCATCAAGGCACAGCGGCCCCCTCAGCACGCAACAGTAAAAGAGAAAAAACATCTACTTATCAGTTATGAAACTTTGCTTTGCAAAAAACAAACAAAAAAAAACAGGTTTGCAAGCCCTGCACTGTACGTAACTGTTGAGCTCTTTGTTGATTGTAATGACAAGGTCATAATTCTTCCACAGTGCAGTTTTCCCTGCATCATTTGGCACTGTAATAAGTTTTCCCTTAATAATTTTTTGCTTTATCTCACTCATTGCGCACAACAAGCTAACTGTGTGCTGTCTGCTGTGTTGTGACAGAAAGAGTGCGTGGGAGCACATGCCCGAAACAAGTAAACAAGTTGCGTTAAAATATTTATTTATTTATTTAGTTAGTTAGTTAGTTAGTTACAAACCCGACCCGAAACCCGTGAGTTTTTCGGGACCTGTCGGGCTCGGGTCAGGTAGCACACCTGTATGGCAGATCCATTCTATTAAATTTAAATTTAAAAAATGGGTCTGAGGGAGGGGCAGAGGAATAAGCCCAAATAAGATCTGACTTTTCTGTTTAATGTAAAATAGCAATCCATAGCAATCTGTCTGTGTGCAGTGTGCAGTTACAGACAGACTTATTTTAATGTGTGTTTTGTGCTTGCATTTGTGATCACTTCTCAGGTAATCAACTGGTTCTCCAAGTCCATGGACACATAGGCATGTCTTTCTGTCTACTGTCACTCAATGCACTACTTTGTGCTTACGAAACTGTGTAGACTGTAACAGCTTTGGGCTCATTTCCTTAATGATAATCCATCTCTTGGCTCATTTGTCTAACGAGGGGAAGCTAAGGGTACTAAAGCACCAAGACAGCAGAATGAGAGGGGGAATGAGAGAGTGATGATCATCATGACAATGAGCCTTCTTTTCCACCTCCTGTCTGGTCATGCCATAATGGTGGAGGGAGGAGTGACGGTGGAGAAATGAGTAAGGAAGAAAGGTAGAGAAAGGAAGCAAGCAAGGGCTCATTGAAACTCTGGTTGACTTCTTTGGGGGAAACTGGCACTCTTTCAATTACAGTGTGAAGGAGATTCAATTATTTAACAGGGAAATTGACCAAATTACTCCATGAAAATATTTTACAGTGTAATTAATCAGTTATAAGTACAGAAAGGGGTGGAATGGGTGAACATTTATCCCCTTTGTCATTCACTGAACCTTAAAAACAGTTTTCAAATGTCACACTGAAAAACTTTGACATTCTATGAGTATGAATAACTATGAGCGATCCTTGCCTCATAGGTGGAGGGGAGGAGAAATGGAAGCTTGAACCAACACAGTGGAACCATAAACTCTCATCAACATGAAGAAGAACTTTGCATTCAACACAATGCAGTTACCAAACCTGACCCCTCTAATCTCAGTCCCAGGTACACACACACACACACAAAAGTCACACAAATACAGTTTTTGACATTTATGTTTGACAACAGCTCAATGTATTTAAATGCTCACATAAATTTACGCAGTTGAAACACACGTTATATCGGAGTTTGACCAGACTTTGGGTGATGGCTGCTAATTAAAACAAAAGTTGTACTTTATGAACAACAAGCAGAGGCAAAACATCAATATAAAAGGCTTAAAAGGCAGAAACAAGGCTCAGCAAAGAACTGTGCAAACTGAATGCCAGGTAACAATCTCTGGGCTGATGAAATGGAGTCACCCTACATTGGCTGGGTGTTCCCTCCTTCACTGCGCTGCTGTGTGTCTTCCCAGATCTGTTTGCTCCTTCTAATCCATTCAGCTATGGCAAGGAGGTCAGAGGGTGAAAAGTCTCAGGGAATAATGGGCAGCTAGAAACCTAAGACATACTGAAAAGTTGTCAAAACAGTGGATGAGTTTGATAGAATTTTGGAAGTCAGGTATCTGGATCATACTTCTGTTTAGCTTGGGAGAAGATTCTTAAAATTTGTGTGCAGGGATAGTAGAGGGATAAATCTGATGGCCTCGGAGAACCTATCTACCACTGTCGAAACAATCGTGTGTCCATATGAGAGAGGCAAGTCAGGTACAAAGTCCTCAGCTGTGTGTGACCAGAGATGTTTATACACTGGAAAAGGGTGACGTTTGTCAGTTGGGAGAGTTTTGGGTGTTTTGGGTGTCTTACTGTTCTTATCACTTAAGACTAGCCCAAAATGTTCAGGCATAGGAAAAAGTAGACAGATGTTTCTTCTTTTCATCTTTTTGGGGAAGCAAGTAAACAGTGCTGCGCATTTCTGATTTGCAGGATATTTCAGTATATAATTACACGTGGAACCTGGCAACCCTGTCCACGGAGCTTAAAAAATTACAGACCAAGTTTATGAACATGATACTAATAGGAGATTTTTTTTCAGTGTTTCCAGGGCATAGTGGTAGGGTTCAGAAAAAAAAAAAAAAAAAAAAAAACATTCTGGTATAGACCGGAACATCTGATTTAAATCCAAATATGAAAACAGATATGAATATTTTGAGCAATAAACACATATAGATAATGGCATTACGTTACACTCGCTATTAATCAGACACAAGCTATTAATTGCTTTTAAATGTTTTTGTTGCTCAAAATTGTAACACATCAATTCTTGGTATTTATTTATTAGTAGTGGACTCTGATTTTTACACCTTGTGTGCATCTGCGTTTAGGATTGTTGATGGTACAGAAGCTAGTGAAGGAACAGAGACAGAGAACTCTTTAGCATTCTCTTTCTTTCCTGGACACCAGAACAGTTCAGCCAACACAACCAGCAGCAATACAGGTGTGTGTTTATACGTGTGAGGGGAAATTAATGGCTATATGTGTAATAAATTGATCATTGGTACTATGTGTAATTTTAACAGCCTTGTAACTGTCCAAATCATATTTGTTTTCGTCTGTATTCACTGTTTATTCTAGGTATTCTGCAGGTAAGCTCTGCTGAGCTAGCAGCAAAATCAGAAGAGACGAGAGGACAGTTAGGCCACCTTGACCAAGAGGTACTGTAAAACAGCTTATATCACTTTACATTGAGGCAAGCTTGTTTGTCTTGTGGAAGTACTACAACAGCTTGTTTTAAAGTTCTTATAGCTCACTCAACTGGTTCTGAAATCTCAGTCTTTCATTACTCCCTTACCCTAGCCCTAACCCTAACCCCATATCTGCACCTCCCATTCATGTCTACAGTGTTCAGTCAGGTCTAAAGTCAGACTGTCCTGAAGCCATTACTCCTTTTTTCGGTGTGTTTTGGCTAGTTTTGTGTTGGAACTTTTGCCCCAGTCTGAGGTTCTGAGCACTTTTGAGCATTTCTTGAGCATTTCTTTTTCAAGGATGCCTCTGTACTTTGATCTGTCCATCAATCATTTGATCTTAACAAGCATCCTAGTCCCTGCTCCTGACAAATATTTGGGATGTTTGTGGGATAATGACATTATGTAGCAATATTGGGAAAAAAGAAGCTTATTAGGACTTATTTAGTGGTTTCACACCAACAGGAGGTACATACAAAATGTATACATACAACTGTGTGTATACATACAATACCTTGTAAGTTTGAGACCCTTTTGAATATTTGTTGTCCAGTCCCAATTCTAAATTTAACACAAACACAAGATATAAATACAAATCCCCTCTATACACAACTCTATACACAGGTTATGCCTTAACATCTACTTTTATTACCATATACCGTGGTCCTGCAACCTACAGCAAGATTACTGTCATACCCATTTCTTTAACATCACACACATAAAGTGGTTTAATCTGGATCACGTGATCTCAAAGCAATTTGTTAGTGGTGTTGTCTTTGCATTATGCTTTGCTATATAAATAGCCTAAAGTTTTAGTAAACCTACATTGTGTACTAAAAGAAATTGTAAGAAATGTAAGAAAATGATCTTTATTAATACTTTGATCTTTATTTATTAAATTCATTATATTAAGTAACAGAATGAATTAACAAGATTTTACAAGAACAAGAACTTCATGACTACCATTATTAATGGCTATTCATTTAAGACTCCATAGGATTATTTCCTGATGTATTAAGGATTAGTGCATTAGCGCATTCATCATTATGAATGTATTAGTTAAAGTATGAAAGTATGAATATATTTCTTACTTGTGGACCCTATGGTAGCATGTTGCCCATTATTGTTTATATTTAGGTTAATGTTAATACTGTTGAGGATAATATTTCTTTAGATGTATGAGATAACATGGATAAAAGTGTAAAAAGGCCTGCTGTCTCTGAGTGATTGCTGATTGTGTATTGCAGGTAAGCGCCCTTGGACAGGAAGTCGCTGAACTGGGCCGGGTAATGAGGAGCATTGCTTTTCTCATCGAATCCATGATGGCTATGCCACAAACGGCCAATATCTATAGCCCTCTCTGCACCCAAGGACATCCCACACAGGCCATTACTCCTGAGGACCAGGTCATACCTTGGATTAATCGGCTTCCTTCCCGACAGGTGCAAACTGGGTTACCTCCTGGAGGAGGTGCAACAATCACAGCACAGGAACTGTAGGTTGTTTGCACCTCAGATATTTTATACCTTGATGCCATCACCAGTTCTCCATTTATAGACCTCTCCCCCTCTGTTCTGTTGTCTCAATCAGACATTAATAGATCTAGTACCCTAAGAAGCAGATCCCAAAGCCTGAAAACTCACACCACTGGAACATTACTTTGTGCTGCACAACAATCTCCTGAACAAGGGACAGGTCACCGTCCCCTGGGTTTATAGCAACAAAACATGAATGTACAATCTCCAGGTAATCCTAAGTGAGACCATGAGGCATGTGAACTATGACTCAGAGCAGTGTGGATGAAGGCACAAATTAAAGCCGTTAACACTTATTTAAATGCACATTGAATAGAAGGTATTAAATGAAATAGTGGTGCCAGTTTAGCAATGTTCTGTTACCACTCTACTGGGATATTAGATGATCATTATCATACTCTGTCCCTAACCAGACCACTCTTAAATTCAAGGTCTAAACAAATTCAATATGATTGTGGCTGAAGTCAAGGCTGGGCCTTGACTATAATGTAATGGATATATATATATATATATAGCCTAATCCATTTCAAAACATTGTGGATTTAAATCTCTTCCAATATACACATGCCTCTAATAGGCACAAATGATTTTGAACGAAGTATTATTTATATTGAAGCAAGGGTTCTCTGCAGACAGTAACATGCATTGCATCTGTGTGGTTTGAAAATTCAAATGAAGCTGCAGCTTTTGTACATCACACCCACTGCTGCTTTACCTGCCTATGAATGATCATTTGTTCATGTTTGACCATGAAAATAGTACAAACACTAAAAAAATGCTGTGTGCCCAACCAAAATAGCAGCACGTTTCCATTAACTGGCAAATTACACTTGCCAAAATGGAGGCCTTGAAAAATCCTCATAACAAATGCACTGAACCTGTGAAAGAAGCCTTCAGAAAACTACTGTAAAGATGTTTTTATTTAAAAGGCTTCTGGAGTTTAACGAACCTTTTTAAAGCATGCTTGTGCACAAACTCAGTACAATGTTTGTACTGACCTTTACAGTCAGTTACTAAGACCAAGGTTTTTAAACTTGGGTGCATATTTATTATCAGCACAGTTTTATTATCTACGGTCTATTTATGAATGCCGTCACAAAAATCTCTTCAGTTTTTGCGTGTTATCTTTTTTAGGCGCATGTGTAAAATGAGTGGGCGTGGCATAACAATAGGTCATTGAGACTCCATATAGAGTTATTCAGTAGGCATGACAGAAGCATGAAGGTCAGCTTGCCATTGTGTGTTTCTGTTTCCATATTTTCTCTTAAAAGAAATAGCAGGGACGTGTCTTACATGGGGTGTGTGTGTGTGTGTGTGCGTGTGTGTGTGTGTTTAAGTGGAGAGGCAGTGTTGATGAAGATGGATAAACTTGTTAATAAGTTGGTAGAAAGAAAGGTGCTTGTGGGAGGGGAGTGCATGCCCTTTCACTGTGCTTTAGCTGTGGTCCTGGGAGGCCGGCTATTGGTCATGTCACCTTTGACTGTCTGGCGCACTGACTGCTGTCTTTTCCTGTTTCGTCCTTTTCCTCTCTGCCTTTCATATTAATCTCTCTCTCTCCCCATATCAACTGCATGTTAGCATTTCTTAGCAAATTTTCTATTTACTTGTTTCTTTACATAATCTTAATAGAATTTACCTGCATCCTAGTTTTAGAACTGTCAAAAAGTCAATATAATGCAATAATATATTATATATTACAGCATTTTGCAATGCTCACTGCAATACTGTTGCAAACACAGACACTCCTACTCTGTCGCTCTTCTACTGGAGCAGCTTGTCCCAGAATGATAACACTGCTAAAAAATTTATGAAAGGTATCGCTACTGTAGCATTTTGGTCAAATTTTTCCTTCAAGTGTCAGACTCTTCTCAGTCTTTTAACTGGTAAGAGAAAAACTTAATATTGGGATTTTTTTTATATATATTTATGAAAATCACAACTTAAAGATGTATTTTTCTACCTCTGATACCCAGGAACAGCCCGGGCATTGGTGTTTTTTGGGTTCAGATGGTGCGTAAAGCTGGATAAAATGTGCAGTATCTGGCATACAGGGTACAGTGTAGTGCCAAGTACACTCTCACTCTGGCCGTGTGACTCTCTGGCCTGCTGGGTATGTAATTGAATGATTAATTCTCTGTTATTTAATATTAATATTAGTCTATTAAGGTAATAAATCAGTACTACTGTTAAACTGATATATGGGATTGTCCTCCTTATTTTCTCTTGTACGTCTTTCATACCAAAAGAAATCAATCTGTTTGGATAGCACACACATGGTTAAAGTACCTGATATGCAACTTATGTCAGTCATAACAATACTTATGACAATCTAATTGTCCTCCTCCAATGAAAATGTCAAAATACTACAAGAACCTAGAGATTCTGCACACAAACATAACACTGAGCACCTGCGTTCTTATTTTATGGAGTTTTAGGCTTACTGCTATTTCAGGGGTTTGCTTATTCTTATGTTTTCTCATGTGTGGTATGTGGGAGAATCATATAGTGTTTGTGTTTTAGAGTCTGCAAGGGAGGTGTCTTAAGTCTAAAGTTGGGGAATTTGAACTTTGAACTGAAATTTGTAGAAAATGCCAAAGAGGAATGCCAGAGCAGGTGGGAGAGACTAAAATCCAACACAACACATGGCTACACTGCTAATAAGACCATAGCTGAATTCAGAGAAATTACATTTACATTTACATTACATTACATTACTGAAATCAGAAATTACACTTGCTTGGAAGAGACAGAAGTTATATTATATTCTAAATGGCAGGTTGACATACACATAGAGAAAAAATGGAAAGGGAACATATGAGGAAAATTAATATAAATATTAATGCAATATTTGAACAGTGGCCAATTTGAATGAGTATAAGTTACTAGAGGGTCCTGAGATGGACTTACAATTCAAGTTTCATTACAATAGCTCAGTGTTAACCCTGTCAAATGCATGCTGAAAGCTGATTGGCTGGTGGCAGCCATGTTTTTACATAATCAGGTCATCCTAAAAAAAAATCCACTGACAGATTAGCAGTATACCAGATTTCAGCTCAAACAGACTTATGGAAACTCAGTTAACTCTGCCCCCTGTGGATGACCACACAGCAAGCTTTATGGACATTGTCAGAATCTTGCCCTGAACATGCCTGTCAAGTTTCATGTTTTGAGTAAATAAGGCTTGGCCCACTGGTATTTATACTATAAGGGAGGAAAAGTTAGTCTGTACCTGTCCTGCTAGCAGATGCACTGCCATGGCTGAGCTGTATTACTGGAAGATTTAGGTCATTCTGCTCTTAGGAGGCGCTCTTTCACCATTTAGTCATCATTTTGTTGTTTTCTGCTCTCTGTCAGCTTTCTGCCTTTTATGGAGTTTTGTGAGCGTAACTAAATTAGCTGTGTTGTGATTGCGCTTGGCAAGTTGCGTGTAATGGAGATGGATGCTCGTTTCCATCGGAGGCTCATCAGAGGATTCAGCTCTGTGGCAGCTCCACCAGCCTCCTTCCTAAGGGGAAAACCGAAATTTCTCAAGTGGAACGAAAGAGTAGTGCAAGTTTTGCAGAAGCTCAAAGATTGTTTCACCAGTGCACCTATACTCCACCATCCAGACCCATCACTGCCTTTCGAAGTAGAGGTGAGTGAATCAGAATGTGGAATAGGAGCAGTGCTTTCTCAATGAAATCCTCCAAAGCTGCATCCTTGTGCATTCTACTCTAGGAACCTAAAACCAGCTGAACGCAGCTACTATGTGAGGAAAGGAATTAATCCAGGTTAAAGAAATCACTGCGGGGATTGGGAAGTTTATAACTGCAGATATAAGTCCTGTGCTTCAGCCACGCCTCCTTGAGAATCACACAAGTAAAAGTAGGTCCAGAGTGCTACTGTTAAATCAGCCATGTTTAATTTAATTCTAATGCACAGCTTGTGTTTTGTTGTATGCATGAAGAATGAAGTCTGAATGGATCACTGTTTCATTAAGCTTCCGTTATTGTACTGTTATAATGCTGAATGTTTTAATCAATTGAAAATGGAAAACTAAGGCACATATTCAAGCAATGCTTATTTATACTGTATTGATAAAGTATTGTATCGAATTTGAGTTTCCCGAATCGTTTTCTGGAGCTGTTTATTAGATAGATAAATTAATGTGGGATGGGCTTCATTATGAGTTTTGCAGTTACATTAACATCAGTACGGTGTGAATGAGTTTGGTCAGGGGAGACCAGTCTTATCTGTAAAGGACTGGTGTGGCTGAAGGGTTTTATTCCAAACCAACAGGAGCACACCTGCCATAAAAACTTTTGCCACACCAGGTCAAGGTTCCAACAATCACGGACAGGCAATTTAATGTAGCCATTTACTGCCATGTTTTTTCTGGAGGTGAGAGGAAACTGGAGAACCCAGATGAAACCCACATGGACATGGGAAGAACATGCAAAACAGATAGTAGCCCAAGCTGTGAGGCAGCAGTGCTACCTGCTGTGCCACCATATCGCTCCTGAATAAGTCCCTGGCCAAAAATAAATGGCAAAACTTTCTGGAAATATTAATTTATCACAATCTTTTTCTTATTCTTTAAAACAGGGGTTTCCAAACCTTTCTTGTATTATAATTATGACATTTTGTTACCACTAATACTGCATTTTGGTTCAACTCAGTAAGAAGGTTTTAAGCGTTTTATGCTGAATGCCAGACAGATTTCCCTCACCAGTTAATAACTGTAATGGGAGCAGTGATGTGTCTGGGACTGAAGAATGGCTGTCTTACTACAGCAACTGTTTCCTGACAAACTAATCAGACACTTCCCTCTGAACTTAGTGAAGAAATACTCATTTTGCCAACATGACTGCTTTCTATTATTTGTGTGTTTGGTGCCATCAGTAGCTCAGCAACATTAATGTAGGTGTGTAAAATTAATATGATTAACCTTGAGAAGGGGTGAGGGGGAGATGGGGAGCGATTCAGGTTCTTCTTTATGTGGAGCGACACCTAGTGTTCAAACTAGGAACTTTAATTTTAAAACTTTCTTAAAGGTGCAATACTAGAGTTATTTATTTCTTACTTGTACCAATAACCTGGAAAACATGCAGCACATGATAAAAAGTAATGGTTTAAGCCATGGCCTCAGCATGAGTGTATTATATGACTGAAAAACCCAACCCAAACACACTTCCCTCCGGACCGGAATTGTTTGGATTGGCCTCCTGTCAGTCATTTTGTAGACACACCCCAACGCCCCTTCGCTCCGCCCCCACCGCAGCTTGTTAGGAAAGAAAAGAAACATGACTGATAATCACTGTGTTAGCAAAAATCATGCTGTGCTTCAGAAAA